>JAHZNF010004048.1:0-21816 GCA_027744215.1 Troglopedetes dispersus | reverse complement strand
CCCTCTCGTCTTGTTTATTATTATTATTCTTATTTTTGTACAGCATAAGTGAAAGTCATTGCAGGAGGAAGAGAAAGAAAAGCGGTCTGCAGCTCTGGTAAAAATAGTGACTTGACTTCCCCAGAAAAACACACGAGTTCTCTACCTCCGTCCAAACTGCTCACTAAACCGGGAGTGAGTTGTGTACACAAAAAGTCAAAAGAACAAGATCAGCAGTCACAGCTTAGTGGCAAGGAAGGAAAAACGAGGTAAACCTAGAGCTAAACTGCAAGGTTGGGTAAATTCAACCAGAGAATTTCTTCTTTCACTCACCACTGCACGATATTTATTTACCAAAAACACAGAAGAAAAAACAGGTACCTCAGCAAAGTGCAGTTGTTTATTTATATACGTACGTATGCTATCTCTCCAAAATGTAATACTGGAGTATATAATGTACCTACATCGACTACATACCTACCTAGTACTATGGACCGTTGATGATAAGTTGATAAAGTTGTGCGATGTCCTGAACAAATGTATTTTTGGTATCCACATTCTTTCACTTTTCTCTTCTCTGGCTACTTACTTGCTCTCCGGGAAGGAAAACGAGGAAGCCGGAGAGGAAAAATAAAGAAAGGAAAACACAAAAGACCAGGGAAAAACACACTTATCGTACCTAGGCTTGAGTTTTATTATTACGATAATACAAGAGAAAAGATGGGTATCTAAATCTAAATAAGATACCATGAAAAGAAGTGATATGAACATGTACAAAAATATCTTCGTTGGAGAAAACATACAAAACATTTTTTTTCCAGCGATATGTCATGGTACAAAACCACTCTCCTCTCTGTTGAGTTTTACCTAACCTCCCACACGGTAATGGAAGTAAACGGCTTTAGGTTTTTTCTCGGGACGTGTCATGTGTTCATAATATAAAGTGGGAGGATGAGATGATGGCTACTGGAGACATACTCTTGGAGAGCAAGCATGACTGTCTACGAAAGAATTGAAAGTATTCCTTCGTACGGATAAAGAATAGATTGAAAGAATGTCAGAATATGTGTAGAATACACCACTGAAAGAAGCAAGAAGATATACATTACATTTGTAGGACTCGTATTAAGACCAGCAGTTGTCTGTAACGCAACGGTTTGTTTGAGGTATGTAAAAAAAATTCTCACATGATGCAAATATAGATACTTGTGTATAAGGATGAAGAAATTTTTTGTCAAGATATACGAGCGATTTATATTAATATTGTGTCTGGTGATGCCAGGTCTTGATAATCATAATATTGATGCCTCACACAACGGAAGATACGTCAACAGATATGTAAGTTTAGTGAAATGTTTGGTGCGTCCAACAGGAATTTTTGTTCATGTGTGCTTATCCTATCTTTCTCGTTGATTTGAGAAGGTATTGGGATATTTTTCTACCAAAAAAGATTGCCTTCTCAGAGCCGATATGCTTAAATATTCCTACATTTCGCTTATGATGCAAGCACGCAACCACTGATGATGAAGGATAGCACGGATGAACACAGCCGCATATCATAAAAAGAGGATATTCGTTTTTTATGAAAAAACTAATACAACACTCGAAAAACGTCTATCACCACACGGGTGTGTTTATTCTTCGACGATATCACTTTTCATCATTCATGTTCATGTCCTCTCCTTCATCTTCTCACAGAAGACGAGACGCTGACGCAGCAGCAACTCTGCAACAATAACATGGGGATATGTATTTAACCCAAAGAAGGGGAAACCACCTCTTCCTATCTCTTTCACCTTTTAGCATTTTTACCTTTTCGTGCCAAAAAGGAAACGAATCGAAAAAAAAGGAAAATGGAAAACTTTTCCCCTCTCGTCCGCTCCTGACGATATAAATAGTTTACTTCACAATTCCATCCACCGTGCGCTCAACTTTGTATATTAAATATTATGTTATTCTTCACTTGACGGTGCGCAATTTTCCTACGTGCAGTATGTTTATAGGACGAATCAAATGGAACATAGTTTTTTATGAAAAACTGTTGTAATATTGACATCACAATTTTTTACAAGTTTGAAAAAAAACAGACAACAAACATCATCATCACAGACGAAAGAAAGAAGTGGGCTACGACGGAGCAAAACTTTCGTTTTAGTATTTTTCTAGAAGAAAGGGGAAAAATTTCTTAACATTATTACAAAAGATTGTGTAACGAAGTCAGTAAAAAATGGGTCGCCTCCTTGGAAAACTTTACTTGTAATACTAATGGTCACATCTAGGCACACATAGAGAGGTTGGTTCCTTGTGAAAGACAACTTACCTTTTTCCTTCGTGATACACGTGCTTATCCATGCATAACTAATGTTCTGAGTCATGATTATTTTTTTTCTGATGGTATGCATTATATTATGCGCAGTTTGTTGTGCTCCTCAAAAACTGAGTGAAAGAATGATAATAATAAAAGTAATAATCATAATAAAAAATCGGAAAGACAAGAAAACAAAAAAAAACTTTTTGATTTCGACTTTCTCCTCGGCAGTAATTGACTTGGAGAGAGCAAAAAGTTTAGTAAAGAAGGAAAAATTTACGTTTTCAAAACAGGGAAAAAACTTGGAGACAATTTATACATTGGAGGTGATATGGAAGGACCGCGTTGTTGACTTCCTCATGCGTGAAAAAGTTGCAAAAAATGTGAAGGAAATGTGGTACAAAAATCCACATTATATAGTTCCCTCGGGAAGGAGTTTCCAGTTTACTTGTTTGACTAAAGAAAAGAATTATGCATCTACAAAACGAAAAACACAGCTGAAGGAAATTGTCCCTGTCTTGCGTAGGCGTCCGAGTGTAGGTGAAGTTTTTAGAAGAAAGGGGGAAATGTAAAATGTAACGAAAAACACAACCCAAAAACTACAACAGTTTTGTAAGGTATGTAAATGAATAGAATATAATGTAATAATAGTCTTCCTCCCACTTTCCTTCACACATCTGAGGAGAAAAACAAACTTTTTTCTCCTTTTCCATAAGAAACTCGTAAATTGCAAGAAGAGATAGCGATTCAAAGTTGGATAAGGTGATATTTTTTCCTCTAGGATTTTTCCATTACTTTGTGCTTGGTTTTTTATCTTATTTTACTTTCCGTAAATTCTGTTTCTACTAAAAAATGTTCGATAAAGTTTTTGTGAAGAAAGGGCGAGATTAAGCCTTTTGTCAACATGCCAGTCATGTGTGCTTACTATGTAGCTCAGGTGGAATCCAAAACGCATAATCTGTAATTTTCGGCAATTACAGCTGATCATCTTAAGAGAGCACGCTATTCCACATGAGAAAGTCTCAGAAATAAAGAAAAAATTACCATCCATGAATCTAAACTTTTTCTATATTTCTTGACTAAAATATGATTATTTTTTCTCTTTTCTTACCGAACATGCAAACACTCTCAAAGAATACCTCCAGTTTTATTCCTTTGAGAGGGCAAAAAATATTATAAAATAAATTATTCTAATAAAAAGTGGCTAAACTGAATATGTCAGTAATGAGTCACTGGAAAAAAATAAGGTTAAATCACACTTTCTTAGAGATTGCCTCGTGCTACTTACTCCGCATTTAATTTTCATCTTTTAGAACGAAGTGGATGTATCACAAAGATCTTACGGTAATAAAAATTTTCGGAGAAGCAGGCGACACGTGAAACTAGCTTCCTTTCATCTCTTCCCTCCTTTGCCCTGATTTTTTAAATATTTTCATTTAATTCTCTCTAGCTTTGATCTCAGAAAATGGCACAAAAGGTCTTTCCTGTAATAATAATGGAGACGAGACGGACTCGTGGACCATGTATAATATGGATCTAGGATGTTCTAGGATGTGGGAATACCTGCGCAAAAAATCTCAGCATGCGGTAACTATATTGATACAAGACTCTCGAGTTTTCACTTTTGAGATGTTTTTTGTCGTGTCTTGTCGTCCTCCACCATTACCAATATTAGCATCCTCCAACAAAAAACCTTTCTTGTTATATATTTTTTGTGTGCAAAAAGAGCCACGTCGACTCAAGCGACCACCCCATCCATGGTTTTGACATGGCTCAATAAATTACGAATTGAGAATGAATAGTGGCTACATATTACTTACAAGTATGTCTAACAGTAGAACGCAAAAGGCTTTATTCCTTTTTTCGAAATGAAATGTTTCAACGTAGTTGAGTAATTTTGACCTGGTAATAAATCTCTACATATTACTTACAAGTATGTCTAACAGTAGAACGCAAAAGGCTTTATTCCTTTTTTCGAAATGAAATGTTTCAACGTAGTTGAGTAATTTTGACCTGGCAATAAATCATCCGTTTTTCTCCATGCATATGTGGCCCATTTTTAAAGGGGTACATATGGCTGGGTGAACCTTATGTACTACCGTGGTGGATATCCAAAAGCGGCCTTTTTTGCTTGTATTCTTCTTGGACTTCGAATGAAATTCCATATTCCCTCCTGAGCCACTCTAAGTAGTAACAAAATCCTAACAAACTGTAAAATATTTTCCTTCTTGAAATCTCCCTCCCTGTCTTCTTTCTCCTTTTTACTCGTTCCTTTCTCTCTTTTGCTGCTATATTTGCATAAAGTTCCTGACATCCGTGGAGGCTTATGACTTTGACCAACCGCGCTTTTTCACATTTTAGGTAACCACTCACACAAAACTATGCTCGCTTGTCCTATACTTTATGTATCAAGTGACGCCATATATGTATAAAAAGGAATTAATCCATTCTCCACGCAAAAGCTATACTGTTCTACCTCAACATAGTTCTACGTTTATCAAAGATGTGGTCGCCGTCTGGCCTGAAACGGAGCATCAAAGGTGTCACTCACTCATTTCATTTAGAATGGTAGGAACATTCACTTGAACACTAGTGGCAAAGTGCACAGTTGGATAAAAAAATGTTTAGCTGGTGAAATCGTTTAAAATCTCACCGTATACTTGTTAAAAGCAATGCTCCAAAGTGGAAGTTGCAGGAAAAGACCTCGTTCAGGTTAGTGAATGCAGTGAACTCGGTAATGCGAGATATCGGTTGGTAAAGGAACACATGCCTGAGGATTCATTCATGAATGGAAAGTCGAGAATCGATTACATTTTTGCCTCAGTTGAACGTAAGTATATATACAGGTTAGGGCCAAGAAAGAATTTTGCACAAAAACTGGCCATTATACCAGTAAACCAGTGTGGAGTTGAAGAACATTGAAATCAAATCTAAAAGTTGCGGGTGATCTGAAGAAATCAATACTTGAAACAGCTTTTCGGAATATTCCTTGACAAAATCTAAATCACTAACCTCGCTAAACTTATTCAAGGAACCACTACCATTTCTACTAAAATTCAGGCAGCAGCTTTCTCATTATTCGAGCATCACCGCATGCTAATAAGCTTATCAACTTTCCGTGTGAGCATAAATCTCTTCCTTGCAGTGTCAGAAACAGGATAAGTTCCGAATGAACATGTTGTACTTACATAAAATATTATTATTTCGGATTTCGCATCATCACCATAAATATCAATGAAGGGCATTTTAGGGCATGTAACGGATTATTATAGTTATGCACTGTTCATGACGAGACCACAAAAAGCAAAGATGACTTTGTAAAGCTTTCTTTCTCTTGAAAAGTTGTTATAGTAACCAACAAGCTGTTATTTTTACTGGCTTTGTACCCGTACTCGGTTCCAGATTGCAACAAACCAACTTTGGCGCTGCTGAATAAATAAAACACAGAAAGCAACCTTTGATGTTTAGAGCCTTTTGCTAATCCAATATTACGATGTCTATCAAAGGTAAGTTAGAGAAACCATGTCATCTGCACGGCTTTCGCAAATATTTACGATCAAATATTCATTCTTTGTTGAAGGATAAATCATTAAATCCAGTGGACTTTTTCATCAGTGAAAAAGGAAACCTTTGCCTTTGTACCAGTGAAATTTAGAGATGCTATCAATACGTAAAGGAAAAAAAGAAAGTGCTGTGTACTAAGTTCAATGAAGCCTGAGCAACTAAAAACAATCGGGAATTAGGATGCATGGTTCGACATATTATCCTACTCAATCTGAAATAAATGTTCATGCTCTCTTCTTTCCCGAGGGTGATCCAACAACATAGCGAAAAGGGACGCAGAGGCACGTACCGTAATTAATGTTATGCATGTTGTTTATGTTCCATCTGCAAGTTTCGGTAAAGGAAAAAAAGAAAGTGCTGTGTACTAAGTTCAATGAAGCCTGAGCAACTAAAAACAATCGGGAATTAGGATGCATGGTTCGACATATTATCCTACTCAATCTGAAATAAATGTTCATGCTCTCTTCTTTCCCGAGGGTGATCCAACAACATAGCGAAAAGGGATGCAGAGGCACGTACCGTAATTAATGTTATGCATGTTGTTTATGTTCCATCTGCAAGTTTCGCCCTGTGGTCATAAATGTCCACATTAAATATTACCGACCTACTAACTCGTCTTTTTTGGAGGAGGATACGACGTCAAATAAAGAATCACAGAGCCCCGTCATCACACACATTCACCAACTTTTTCCGGTTGGTTTTATTCCTTCACAGTCCCTTTCCGCTCAAACTCAGATGATATGAAAGACAAAGAGAAAGGGAAGTTCGACTTCTCCGGGATATCGGGTGAGCTTAATAAAAAGCAGCAAACGCACACAAAGGGAACATCACGAACTATCGCCAAATGGTTTCGTAAAACTTCATTTTGAACCTGGAGTACAATTTTCAGTGAATGTCTACATTTCCCTTGAGAGTTTGGTGATATAGGTTATGTGCCACGAGAACTTTTTGTTTTACTTTAGTGCAGCCGAGCTATTGCAAGAATACGGGTACGTTGAGCAAGAATAATGTAGTTTAGTGCTTGCTATCTTTTTATGCGTACTACTTTTCCTGGACTTCGTTACTGGATGCGTTAGCACGTTCAACGATACCTTTTTAAATGGGTCAAATCCACACAAATATTTTCTTCGTCAAACTTACAATGGTTCACATAAACAAATTTTATGCGGATATTATAATATGTGTTTATTGCCGTCGATTTCGCGTAAACATTTACCTACTTCCAAGATAAGAGTGGATCATATGCTAATCCACATTTATTTTGGGCGAACTTCAAGGAGCTTTCCACCAGGTGTGTAAATTCCATTTTTGCTAATACAAAGTCACCGTGCATATTTCTCCTCTTGATGGCAAAAAAACTTCAGGACATGGACGGAAACTAAATCCATAAACTTGATTAGCCAGTCTTTTCGTTTAAATTTTTTACCCAAAGTGTTCCTGTTTTCCTCATTTCCAGGAAGGACAGTGACATGTTGGTTTGAATCAATGCGGAAAAACATACCGTTTGTACTCCGTTGTAGCGTTCGCTTCGTACCAAAATTGGTTTCATGTTCACTACTACCAGTAGTATTACGTCTGCTGTGTCCTGTGTGCAGCGGTGCGCTCATAATAAACGGACACGGAATATTAAACTTGTCTTTTTGGGTAAAAATATAAGAAACAACGTTGTGTTATACTTACCATTATCTCAGTTTATAGAATATGTATTTAGAGTTTTGTGAACTTAAACATAAAAAGGAAGAACACGTTACACTATATAAACGTGACAAGCAACAGCATAAAGTGTTCCTGGACAAGGTGAGCAAAATGCAGAAGATTGTTGAGAGAGAAGAGGAACGAAGTGTTTGTATTACATTATTCTGCTGCACCATACACATTTCCCAATTTTCTTTACTTTGCTCTCGTTTTTTTTTTGGCTTCACTCGCCTTCATCCTTGGGTGTACCTGCTCGCGATTTTGCATGCGGTGCATATAACCCGGCCTGCTCTAGTCTTTTTAATGGTTGTCACAAGAAATTGTAAATATTGATCAAGACCTGCTCCTCTGCTGAAAGCTTCCCTTGTACACCTCGCCAAGAAAAGAGACGCACAGACTTTAACTGCAAATGGTTTCACATTTCCAGCAAATCTTGCCTGAAAGCAAGAGAAATGAAGTGGCATCACGGAAGGGAGAAAAAGGGGGTTTAAAAAACTTGAAAAAGTTAGGTAGAGAAAAAGGTAAGAAAAAGAGTCCACGACTCAGCAGACTCCTTCCACGTGTCTCTTCTTCAGCGCAATCCATAGAGAAAGAGCAGGATTCTGGTGGCTTTCTTCTGCTTCCAGTTCCAAATGTTATTCTATAGGAATATACTAAACTTAGTATGCTTCCATGAACTTCCTTGAATAGCTTTCCTTGCCAACTTTCATTTCGTAGGAAAAGCAAGCACACACTGTCACAACTTCTCTTCGTGTAGGTACGAAGTATAAATACAGAGATGGGACTGTCTTCTCATAATGCGCACCGACAAATAAAATGTAGTTTGCAATATTCTAGAAACATTATTATTACGCATTCCTACGCAAAAACGCATTGCTAGATGGAAACGAAATGGGAAACTTTAGTTCACCAAGTGTGTATAAGAGAGAAGAAACTATTTCCACGTCTCGGTACAACCTAACCTGCACCTTTTTTCTTCAAGGTATGCACAAACCCCGCAGAAGGAGAAAGTAGATGGAATGTACAAAAAAAATAGAGATTTTCTTACCTTTCACTAAAAGCATAAAATCTTTGCTATGTAATATATAGACATATAGTGCTTTCATGATATGATTGTAATATTAAGTGCACATAACGGAAAAGGGAGATAAAAAGGTAGAATGGGAAAGCATTCGATAGATTTTCCTCAAGATACTCCTGGCCGAAGACACACACGGCTACCTTTTACATCTTCGAGCAAGGAGAAAAGGAAAAAAGTTGGTTTATATTTCATTCTATTTCATCTTTTTTACAGCCTTCTTCAGTCCACACAGACAAGAGTAGCCGGCCGCTCTTCCTGAATTCCTTTGGATGCCAAAGAACATCTACCACTAAAGGAGCACTGCAGTGAGGGTACGCTTTTTTTGCTTCAAAAATGATGGCAGAGAAAATGTATAAAGATTTTTTCGTTCGTGAGTACAAATATATCTCTCCTCCTTTCTCTTCTCAGGAGATAAATTTGAATTGCAAGAAGAGTGAATTGAAAATCAAACGTAGTCTCTTCCCACTCCTTTTGTTTCTCGCAGTCTTTCTTGTTTTATCTATTGCTCGGTGGTGCCAACCCACCTCGCTAACTTATTCAATGGAGTATACCTACACAAGATTTTCCCCATATATTTTTACTGCGCTCATAGCAGCAAGAAATCATTCTTCCGTTTTTTTGGGTGGTAGCACTTCTTGTGCTTCCTTTTTTTAGCTTCACGTCTCCACGAAAAAAAAACTTTCATAGAGTTAATTTATAATATTGGGTAGTTTTTTGTAGAAAAAAAAATTCTGGATTTTTTTATTTCTCAAGTCAAGAATCAATAGGGAATTGTATTGTTCAAGTGTGATTTAATGCTGAAAAGTCCCCAAGATGCCAATGTATTTTCGATGGGTTTTCCTTCTCCTTTCGTCTTCACTAATGTGCTTCTTGGAGATTCTCTGGCCATTATTTTATTTTTTTATTTTGAAAAATGATCATGTGTGTATTATTTATCACACATGGAGTAATACGTTCAAAGAGGAGAAACGAATTGAAGCATGGAAAAAAGGTAGACAATATTTTTTCGAAGGAAGAATGAGCAAAGAAGCTAGGGACAGTGTAAGTAATATGAATTACTTTCTTCTTTCTACACACAAGAGAGAAAAAGGAGTACACGAGGAAAAAATACCGTTCCACGCTGCGTTTGACAAATGATCTTTTGATATTAAATTTACTCTCGAGGAAAAAACGGCAACCCAATATATGACAGATTCAGAAGTGCACACATAGTAATAATATCCTATTCTGGTATAGTGAGATGAAGGTAACAAGTAGACAAAATCAAGTCTTATCTTATATAAGTAAGGGCAACATGGAGAAGAATGGAACAAGTGGTTTGATGATGATGATTGCTGTAGTGTGGAGAAAGGACGGAATGACTTGTACTCCGGGGTTTTTATAGTCTTCATGGTTTTAATGCAAATCAAAAGGACATAAAGCGAGCAATAACAGACGAGTGCTGTGTCCCCTGTTTTTTATTATTCCGTTCTCGGATTGGTTCTGTGCGGAAGCACTATTAAATAAATTTTATTACACGAAATATTGAGAACAAAACTAGAGAAAATGGTGAACACCATCTCTAGATTTCAGCTTCGAACCTGGTTATTATGGTTATCTATCTGTTTACACAGATGGAATGATACTTTATGGCGTACCTCCAAAAAAACGAAAAAATAACTATGCAGAGTTCTGCTGCTCAAACTTTTCCAGTCAGTCGAGAGAGAAAGAGTAGGAAATACGTATAATATCTTGTTTCCCGGATTGAATTACATCTCGAGTGTAGTCGTCAATCATCATAGCTTTGAGTTGTGCTCGAGTTCTGTCGAATGGTTTTTGCTAGGTAATAATGAGTACCAAAATAATAAAAGGGAAAAGGTAGTAATAGAATTCCCTCAGGTAATGTCGATCATTTATGCCTCCAAGAGAGTCACTTCTTTTGTATACCTTATGCTGCCGAAAGTAGCAGCAAGTCATTGAACCAAACAGAAAGTGTGTAACGTGCCTTTTCTATTCTCCATCTCTTTTCATTTGATTGAGCACTAATTTGTTTCACAACGCAATAAAAACAGAAAATTATAGAACTTCATCAGACATGCTAAGCACCCTGTGATGCTCAAATGAATGGCCTTTTTGGTGTAATCGCAGCATACAAATTAGAGCACAAAAGAGCACGACTGACTGTTTGACGAGAAGCATGTTAAATATGTATTGCATCACACAGCCACGTTTTACGGATCCCATTTTTTAAGTTCCAAGTAATTTGTTGTGATCGAGTAAAATTGCAAATAAAAGTCGTTACGAACCTGAACGCTCTATGTTGAAGATTTTCAAGTGAAATAGACGCCGTTTCTGCAGGATAAGATGTGGAAATAAATATGTTTTTGTGGGCATGCGCCTCTGTGAGTAGACAAATTTGCAAAACATAGCAAGAAAGCAGGGACAACGACACTATTTCCAAAAGTATGCATACCTTGACAAAAGAAGTTAAGGAAATTGATTTTTCTCCCTTTTTACCTATTCAGCAGCAATAAAAATGCAAGCTCAGGTTTTCAGCCGACTTCCATCCAAATATATTGCCTATTGTTGTTGGCGCCTACAATCTAATGGGGAACGAAGGCATATCAGAAATGGCATATTACATACGTGTATGCAAGTGACATTTAGAAGGAGTTCTTTCGTTTCAGATGCACCTGAAACGAAAACTTTCCACGATTAGGTACATCGCATATTGGAATCTTAAGAATCTCCTGAATAAAATTTTTCAAGCACTCCTGGACTACATTTATCTCATAAATAAGTACAAATTGGATTAATGTCTCGACAAAATTATTTATTCACTTTACTTGCAGAAGTCAAGACAGTTAGGTAATGGCCCACCATGCTAGATGGAATCTCCAACTCCAGAAAGTCCTTCCAACAAAATGATTTAACTATTTTCGGGCTAATGGAGGTGAAAAGTTTAACGAAGGTGCAACCTTACACAACTTTCCCCACTTCTTCACAAGTGCCCAAGTAAAAGAAAAAGTGAAGTGATTCATAGCTTGCATGAGTGGAGCCATGCAATTGTTCCATCTTCAAAGACGAGTCTACGAAATTATTGCCCACAAAGTTATCACAGCTCGTGCAGATGGATCTTTCTAAATAAACAAGCAACCGCCTCAAGCTATATAAATGCATGTCTACCTTCCATTCTTATACTCCTTCGCTTTAAATTCATTCTCTCTTTTATAACTTCCTTGATTTTCCCGTTTCTTTTCTCATTATTCCAGAAAATAGCTAAAAGAGCAGCGGCGTCATTATTATTATTTCTCTCTTTTTTACATATTCTTCCTAGTCTCCCTGCTAGCTATGGCCAGGGATTACTGCACCCACTTTACCTATAAAAATACACACTTTATGGTCGTATCAGGTAAATGTGTAGAGTTACACGTGAGAAGGATCAAATTCGACTTCCGTTTACAAATTCACGCAGGGAAGAGGTGGTCTTTGTATGCATTCATCTCATTTTTTGTCTTCCTTGATTTGCAATTTAGACGTAAAAGGGAAGCTGCCTCCTTCCCCCTGAATGTATTATGTATTACATTTTGAGGCTTCGTAATATTTTCCGTTTCATCATGCGTTGTTGAAAGTTGGAGACTATGCGTCCTATAAAAAAGGTGCTTGAATATTACCTTGAATAACTCAAAGGCATTTTATGTAGTATGAAAAACGTTGCCTCATCTTTTGTTTGGGCATGTATGTGCAACTCAACAGCTACTTTATGCTTTTGTCACGTATGTGATATGCCTTAATGTACAGTAGTAAACGAAGTTGAGTTGTAGACTACGTGCACATCTATGAATTGTTTATTGTCGGAAACAAAGAACTCTCGTGTCACTTTCTTTTACCCGTTGGAACAATTTTGAAGCTTGCTTGAAAAGTTTACTTTGCTCGCTATTATACATCGGAGTAAAAAAATATGTAATACATTATACCCAAATGCAATTAGAATGTTGAATAAAAACATACGACTATATCGCAGCCCTTCCCTGTTGTTGCGTAGGTAGTTTAGTCAATTTAAATGCATTCCCATTTTCCTTTCCTCCATTTCTTTAATAGTATTATGTATGGAAAAGAGAATAAAAAAGTCATTGAATTCACTTTTCCATTTTTTGTAATGGGCTTTTTCACCCTTTCCACTAAATTGCTATTACAGTCATGCAAGTAACGTAAAGATTTTTTTAAAGTGTGCATACATACACACCTAGTTGTACGTATACATTAGGGAAAAGACGAAAATGGAAATTTGGCTAAAAACAGGACCAAACGCAGCCGGAATCTTTAGAATGTTATTTTTTGTAAAACTCTGTATTCATTGCTTTGTAAAAAGCAGTAAAGAAGAAGAAGTGTACACAACTCGTTTTTTCCTCCGATTTACATTGTATAAATGAACATGAAAAGAAGATATATGGCTTTTTGTCTCTCCTCAGTAAAATCAATTTAGTCTTAATTAAAGTCAAAAGTTTAGCATTCTTTTCCCTCTCTTGGTGGTACATACTACCCTTCCCTACCCTCTACTTAATTCTAGTAGCTACAGCTTAAAACCAAAATCCTACAAAAACCAGAAGCTGAAAGAGCCTGTAATGCTAATGTCATGCAGCAAAGAACTAAGTGAAAAGATGAAATAAAAAACGAGTTCTTTTACCAATTTCACATAACGTACATGAGTAAAAAGCCATTTTATAGAATGTCAGTACGAGACCGAAAAACCTATTTGTTCGACCTCACCACTACTACCACCACTTTTCCCAATATTACTTTATTATCCAATGTTTACCAGACTTTCAGACCAGAAAACATTTTTCGGCTTGTGCCAAAATCATTACTACACTTTGATGTCTTCATTTGTCTTGTTTTCTAAGACTCAGATTATGTATCCTTTCTCGCAGGATTCTTACATAAGACATGTATATCACTCGCTATATCAATATCAGCACAGTAAAAGTGGAATATTGGAAAAGGCGAAAAAACTTTTTATGGATTATTGGATCATGGGACATTCTTGGAAGGATGTACAGAAAACAATACTCAACTGTCTGCTCCCATTTTCCACCAGTGGATCTAATCTCCAGTTTTTTTGTTCGTTTTTAGGGTGTTACATCTAACACGAGACCAATATAAATACATAATGGTAATGTGTCGGAGATGTACCAAGAAAAATACATGTCTACCTACATCTCTTCTTCTTTTGTCATCGGAGTGCCACCACTGAAATAATAATCATCACAAGCAAACTAAATTTCCTGTCTGATATGATACGTACATGCTCCAACGGCCTATTTTGCCGAAGGAAGGCGAAAACGAAATGGATACAGAACAGAAAAGAAAAACCTTTTGTCTTTCATATATTATGCTTCCAAGAAAATCAGATTGGTTTTGTGGAAAGAATATCCTCAGTCACTGACAGCGCTTTATCCGCTCCTGTTTCCCTTCCCTTTTTCCCTTCATGTGTGTATACTTAAGTTAGTTGGCTGGATTAATGTCACCGTGGGACACTGACAACTGATTTTCGCCAAAAGAAGAAAACATGCACACACACACTTCCATTAGATACACATGCAGGAAATGAGAGTTGTGAGAGAAAAGACGACTTTACGAAACAACTACACAGAGTAGACAGAGTAATAATGGGTGCATGTTTCTAGCGACTTGAATATGTACATTTTTGCAATGACAGGAAAAAAACGAGACAATATCCAGGACACCAGTGCCACTCGAATACAGCAGACAGAGCAGCAGAAAAGAGAGGTTTATTGTTCCATGATTTCTAATAGAAAAATATTCCCCCACTGTCTCACTGTGGGAGTAGTGTAGTTACATTCGTTCATTCATTACTTGCTCCGATGAATAAGGATGCATAAGCCGGAGAAGTTTTGAAGGGAAAAGTAGACATTATGTACTTTAACCTATTTCCCCCTGAAAGTCAAACGACTTTGCCCGCATAGTAGTTGCACATTATAAGGGCACATGTTTCATATAAAATATTTCGTAATAAGTATCTAACAAGTTGAACCAACAAACATAAAATTTTCATAGAAATCTCCACCATATAATATAGAAGACAATACAATTGCTGGAGATCTGGAGCTAGACTGGGATTTTTTGCTCTTCCTGTCGGCATACATAAATTCCCATTCCATATTATTTTCGCTTTCCCTCTTTCTTTCTCTATCTCAAACCATTGATATTGTGTCATTTATGACTCATGGAGAATGCCACATTGTCTCTGCTTTCACTACCACAGGCATGTTCACATAATAATGCAATGCAACTAAAGTAAGAAAAAAATACAATGCAAGGAGCTTTCTCTCTTCTGTATTCTGCTTATTGTGTGTGATTGTGATCCATTCCTCTATTTAGACCATTTTCAGCGAAAAGCTCTGACATAAAAAGAGAGTTCTCTAACAAAAAACCAGAATAACTTTGGAGCAGTCGTAATAATACACAAGTATGTGAATCCGTGTCTCCGTGAGCCACGAGGACACACAACTTTCACCAGAACAGCAAAAGAAGGAGAGCGGTACCGAAAGACTTCGCCTTCTTCTATGGAGAATTTTATGCCTTTGCAGAGTTTTCACTCAGCCAGTCAGTCAATATCTTAAGGCCTTTCCTCTCATGTTTTCTACGTGGTACATGCACAAACTCCACAATGCTCCAGCAACCAGCTTCCTACTTTATTTTTGCAAAAAAAACGTTCCTGGTTTTTAGGTAACGTACGAAGCTGGAGCAGTGGTAGTAATTCTAAAGAGCCTTCCTCTCCTTTATTCGATTTTCCAGTGAAAGACGCCAGCTCCAGCTTTGTTTTTGTAGGTACATACATACTTGTTCGTTCCTCGCATGCATTTTACTTAGGTTGTTACCCTTCCCTTTTTCTCCTTTGCCTCAATCATCTTGGGACTTTTTTGTGACTTACTTCCCTCAAGACTTTCACTACTACTTATATCACCCAGGATGACGGGAAGTGCATTTTTGTAGTGATGTTGGTAGACCCGCCAGTCACTCAAAGATGTAAAGAGAAAATCAAAATTTTAGAGCAGGATTGCTGAATTAAATGTGTGCAAAGCAAAGTACAGAGTTGGATTTGGAATGAGAATTCTATATTTATTCAGTTTCCGCGCGCTTCCCAGAATATCAAAAATAATAAAAAAAATAGTGAAGGTAGGTATGTATACTTTTGCATAGTGTTATAGCGGGAAATAGCAGTTTTTTTTAATTTTTCAGTTTTCAGAAAAAATGAATAAAATCATAAGAGAAAATAAAGTAGAATATTATGCAAAGAAAAAAATGCAAATTAGGTAGCCCAATGCCATACCGTCACACTGCACATAGGAACAAATTCAACGGCGTAATACCTTCCACGCTAGAAGCTGTTTACCCTTCCTCTTGTGGTTATGAATATTGAATATAAGAATGAATATATTAACTATAAAAGAACCTGGTTGGTGGAATGCGTTGGTGTAATTTCTATCAATAAGAATTCCGTTAGGCACGGAGTCTCTCAGTGAAAATAATAAATTCACATGCATATTCTAAGCAGGAGAGGCTGAGCCGCAAGAATTAAGAATGCAAATTGGAAGAAACACATTTTCCCACTTTACCCATTGCATTTTTTTAAAAACTAGAGCCAAACGATAAAATTTTCGCTTCGTGTCTGGAAAGGGGTTTCTTGACGCAGTCTGGGATTTTTTTGCTATAGACGCCGCAACTCGTGCAAAAAGTGTTACACAACTAAGAATGTGTTGTAAGAGGAGGCGTAAATAGCTCGAGAAATTCGTGAACCGGTGACAAATCAGTTTCCGCTGAGCTCTCTTTCTCTCTCACAGCACAGTTGTTACGCAAACTTGCGTTTGTGCCCGGTGGACATAACAATTCAATAAATTATTGCTGCATAGTGCACAGAAAAGTGGGGCTGTGCATGGACCACTGTCAAGCGGAGTTGTTCTGGAAGATTGGTTCCCTTATTTTTCAAGTGTAACAAAAAACCAGTACCAGTCACGATAAAAAAGGAAACAACACGGAATGCGAAAAACTTTCCAATGAGTCGGGGTTGCTAGCAGCATGTAAGCCTAGGGGCGACCATAAAACCAGTAGCAAAGTAGGAAAAGGTTCATATGTCGAGACAATTTTTACTTTTTCTGGAAACAGCACAAACCAGATTTTTTGCACCTTTTCCAACAAAAAAAAAGGAATTTCAGTGGGGGCATTCGGCGTTTCTTTTAGAAAATTTCCAAGAGTAGGCATTTTCACATTGTCTATTAGGTAAGTAAAATTGGGAATAAGTTTTTCAACAATGGGTGCTCCGCTTACATGCTAAATTTCTTTTGCATTCCATTCTCCCTAATAAAGGAACTATTATAATATGCTCTCATTTTACTCTTATTTATGCTTTAACAGGAGGAAGAGAAAAGGGAAGAGGGAAGTTATCCACTAATCATGTCGCTTGTGAAAATAACAACTTCATCTTTGGCTCTACACGAGAGGGGATGATACTCCTGTCTCTTCCGTACATCAATAAACAACACACTCCATTTCCTGCCTTCCAGTTTCCGAGAAAACAAAGCAGAGCTGAGGAACTGCACCTCCCAAAATATTCACCGAAATTTAATGTAAGAAAGTGCTGCTCACTTTGCTGCAGGTTCGTGCAAACACAAGGCGAGAAGTTTTATTAGTGTATACAATATATACTGTATAGATTTATCAGCTTCCGCAATTCAGTGCACACATTTTACATCACCCTAAATATGTAAGACAACGTTCACGAATACATATATCATTGCCTTGTATCAAACTAAGTTTCCACCCAGTTTACATTTCTCATTTTGGAAAGAAAAATACAATCTGGTAGAAACCAGAACTACACCTTTGCTCATCTATGCATGAAGTTAAATTTTTATATCCGCTTGCGTGTATAATGCAAGGAGCATCTATTTCTATCTATCTTGAAAAACTATTTCATACCCTCATACTGGTACCTGAAAGAAGGGTTGAAGTGTTGAGAGACTGACGGGTTTTACGATGTTGACTAGAAATGTGAATGTTTTTCAGGTGAGTTGATCCAACTCATGAGATTCGAGCCTGAAATCAGTTACAAAGTGCAGCTCAAATAAGGTGTATAAATGATACTTTCTCCTGGATGCCGTGTGCTTATTTGAGTGCATAAGTTTTTTAAAAAATCTTCCGTATATTTTTCATAACTTACAGTGAATAGTGCAGAGTGAATATTTCGAAATGCTCCAGCATACGCGGCTATTTTATGTGGATGCAGATTATATGTTTTCGCCTGACGTAAACTTAGTTTTACCCAAGTAGAAACAAAATTATGTTATTATTTTACGTAATAGTATTTCAAGATATCTTGCGTTCTTGCCGAGTATATTTCGTGCTGAACCAGGGTAAATGAAATGCGCGCTTATTATTTAATGCCTTAGATTTAGACCATGTTTGCTGCAAGCAGAACCATTTCATGTTGCATTCGAAAAAAATAATCTCTGTACATGGTAGATAGTTTCGGGATGAGGTTCGAGGAATGCAATTTTCCGAGGCATAACATGTCCACAGTAGCTGACGTGCACACCGACAAGAATCTTTTTAAAACGAATTAACTGACATTGATGAGCGTGCAGAAGGGAAACTGAAGTAAGATGAAGCAAGATTGAAGCCAGCCACTCAAATTGGCGGATCGTTAAGCATTATATCCTGAAAATGCATGACTTCAGCAAGACGCAAGTGTTTTTTACGGGTGAACTTTGCACTTATATATGAGTTCACCTCGCCCATATATGTATATGTAATAGAAGTTGTCAGACTGAAAAAACACGGACGCACCCTTTTTTGGAGAGAATGGCAAGTGAGTCTTATTTAATGTCACGGATGTAGAAACGCTGTGAAAATATGTATGGAACCATGAATTAGCATGGAAGCACTTGCCTTGAGTTTATGGTTCTTTAAAGGAGCCGGAGCGGGCAATAAAGGAACTTTACGTTGCGCGTGTAATGTGCTCACTCTACCCATTAACAAATCATAAAACACTCAAAGGGAGCTGATCCGGAGAAAGAATTAAGGAGTTTAACATTTTATGCATAATGCATACCTAACCAACCTCTGTTCCTTAGTTTTTCTTAGTATTTAGTTATACTTAAAGCCATAAGCTAGATAAAAATGGATTCATGCCCTACCGACATGTAAATACATAGTAATCTGGAGTCCTATTTTGATTTTTATCTAGACTTTAATTTTGCAAAACTTGTATGAGTTGATGAAAGGTGTGAAAAGCAACAAATCCAAAAGATTTGGGACAAACACTCACTCCAACAACTCTTTGGCAAACGATCTCCTTATTGACGACAGAACTTCAACAAAAAGAAGCTTTTTATTATCACCAGACACACGATAGCATTATGAAACCATTACATTAAGAAAAACAAATTCTCCCATCAGTTTATTGGATTCTCCAAGTTTTCCAAGCGAACTGGGTATGAAATGACAAAAAGAAAAACAAGTATTTACTGGATAGAAGTAGTCATAAAGACTTTTGGTCAGTTGCACTGTAATGCATGAGACGTTTCCTGGAGTATGAATCGCTGACTGGTAAAACTTGTGTAACTATAAATGTTAGCGCTCATAAATGGGACCACCCACTTTGTATCAATAATGAAATATGAAAATGTGAAAGTTTTTATGCTACTTTCTAAAAAATACAAACAATTTCGGAAATACTCGATATGATAAGTATAGTATTGGTTACTCTCGTAAAAAAGTTTTTTCACAACATAGGACACACCACAACTACATACGAGTGTTGTGGAAGGAGATATTTACTAGTTTTTCAATTTTCCCTTAGTGTTTACACAAGATTTTTTTTCTTCCTTTCTTTCTCTCTCTCTACATTATTCAACACTGATGTAAACAGTTTTTATTTAGTTTTGTCTGGAAATTTGTTCAGGACTTTGAGAACGAGACTCACTTTCTCACATCACAGTTTTTTAGAAACGCCAACATTTCTCTTCCTTTCTTCAGTCGTTCATTCAACTGCAATGAAGAATAAATAAAAAATTTCCCTGTTGTGAATCTCCTTTTTTCCTGTTTCCTTCTCGTGAACTCGATTTGGGTATCATACAAACTCTCAAATACACAAAAAAGTGAACCCAAACAAGCGACGTTTTTTCCCAGTGTTACGTTTACACAACATCAGGAGAAAAAAGTCGTGAAAGGGAGAAGACGAAAAAGAGAAAAAAGGAAAAGTAAACGTTGATCGATCTGTCTGAGAATTTTTTCCATACAGAAAAGAATATCAACAAACCGGAGCGGTGAATTCATTTCATCTTTAGCCACGTTATGTAATGTTAGCTCCATGTATAGTAGTGGCAGTGTTTGTTTCTTGTTTCTCTCGCCACATACTACCACCACCATCATCACCACCACGAAACATCGTCATCATCAACGATACACATTTGCTCTGATGGTGAGTGAATGAGTGGGAGAGAAAATATATGTACATCAAATGAACTATGTCATAGTCATATCAGCGTCAAGGAGTAAATGGTCTTGGTCCCACCACCATTCACTTTTTTTCTTTCGCTTTTCTTACTCGTTATGAGAAGAAGACTTTTTTTTAAAAAAAGGAAGCAGTTAGTTCTGGTGCTCCGTCTGGTACTTCTGGTGCTTCCAGGTTTTTTTTCTTTTAAAAAAGTAATATAACCACTTTCATTTTCCTTCGTCTGTTTATCAGATGCGCTAATGGCGAAAAGCCATTAAGAAATGGAAGAAGCAGTGTGTGTGTGTGAGAGAGAGAGAGAGAGAGAGAGAGTCTTTTTCTTGTTAACTCACTCACTCACTCACTCACTTTCCTTTCTTTCTTGTTTTTTTATTTCATAATAACTCAACTCGATACAATGGCTCGTGTGTTACTTTAAAAACCAACTAGTATAAATGACATGTAAATATTACAGGGAGAAAAGGCTATCCATGAAACATTCCTTTTTTACCTTCATATCTGCTTATAACCATTTTTTTCCAGGCTGAGGAATAAAAATAAAAGTGAAAAGGAGGTAGAGTGAGTAACAAATAGTTTTTTGGTAGGAAGGAAAAATAGAAAGTTTGTGCTATCAGTTCCTTTTGTTTCCTTCATCACCGTCCTCCTCCACATTTTTAAGAGAAGCACAGCTACAAAACTGGCACTTGTTATTCGTGTTAAGGAAGGATATCACATAATTGTGTACATATTGTCGTATATATGTATTTATTTGGGGTATATATGTAGCAACATGACTTTTCCAGACTTCTCCCAGAAACACTAAACATTTCAAATATTGGGCATTATTCATTCTGTTAAAAAGAAAAGTCAACTGCTGCGCTGTTACCTTCTCTTCTAAACTTTATGTATGTAACTTCTCTGGTTGTTTACGGCCTGTTTAGTGCTGGCTACCCAAAAAACCCGAGAACTTTTTTAGACCCACATCCTTCATTCACTAATGCCGTGAAGGAGCGTTTATTTATACATGCATTTTTCACAAAAGTGTTATCCAATTCTTTAGCTTTTATACATACATAAAGATTGAGGGAGAAAACGAGCACGAGCTCTTGTGACTGAGTGAGTGGTAGAAGGTAGGCAGTCGTTTTTGGCTACAAACACCAGCTGTGGTATTTCGTCGTGACTCCTGAGACATATTCTCTATTCATTTACTCATTCTTCATTCTCTAAAGGCTATGTTGAAGGCTTTTCCTCCGGAGTCGGGAAAAAATGTTCCGTTTAGAAGTGAAAACCAAAGTAAGCAGAAAAAAGTGATACATGTTGGCATGTGTGCAATGCTATGTATCTTTTTTTCTTCCCTCGTTCCATTCCATCCTCCTTATAATATTCTAGTAAAATGGTAGCATGTACTACTGCTGCATGACTGGTGGTGCAAAAGAAGAGCCCGGTTCACTGACCCTAGGGATTGTGCCGTGCTCAATATTTATGTATAAAACGCACTGCCTTACTTTCTTCTCCACTTTGTGTGCTCGCTCGTACCCGCATGGTCAATTCATCTTTAAAAGGAAAACATACAAAAAAATTGGAGATAGATGAGAAAAAAATCTGAGATATTTTAACTTTAAATTTAAAATCAACGGACTGGGTGTTCATTTTGATAATAATATTTAATACTGTCGAGCTTTCGTTCAATAACAC
>JAHZNF010004047.1:0-11690 GCA_027744215.1 Troglopedetes dispersus | reverse complement strand
GAAAAAAATCGAGGGCAAATGAGTGACAGACCTAGGAAACTTTTTTTGCTCCATTAAAATTTCACAAGTCTAAAATTCAGTTCTTTTTGATGGAATAATAACGCGGTAGCTCATCAAACCGTCACCAGTCGTCACAGAGGACGATACAAGTTCAGGCGAAATAGATATCTCCAACTGAATGTGTACACATTTGTTTTGCTTGTTTTTCTCGAAGGATCGTAAGATCTCGAGGTTGCTCCACATGAGCCAATCAGAGCTCACGATTTGGGAGGTTTGTCGTACTCACTCCTTCCTTTTAACTTATAATGAATATATTTATATGATCTTATATTATGACGCTATACCAGTAATAATAATAAAATTATGTGCACATCAAAATGAAACCTTCTTACTTATCATTTAACGAAATGGAAGAAGCACGTACTCCAAGTAATTCTATAGCACACGTAGTACATTAAAGGAAAAAAGTGACATAAACAAGTTTGCCGAGGAAAAATTTAAAAATGCGAGAATTACTACCATAATAATAATAATTATTATTATTATTACCACAATAAACTCCTTCCCTTTGTGATTGACAATCTCAAGTAGGAACAAAAAAATGCCCACGACCACACAAAAATGGTGTGTGGCCGTAAATAACGTGATTGAATATGCAGACGTCAAATGTTGCTAAACATCCTATCACGAAACCATTGGCCAAGTTAGTACTTCTTCTCCAAAAGGTCTTACGCTACAAAAAATCCCCAGCGGTTTTTTTTGCCAATTTTGAAATGAAGACGGTTCACTTTTCGGCTTCAACGTCAGCATCCTTCGTCATCAAGTCATGATGAATTGAATAAGTAATTTTTTAAGTTGTCAGTTCTTCTTTCAAGATTGTTTACTGGAAAACAAAAAAAATTGTTAAGTGATTGAACTTAAAGTTTGACTTTTACACTCAATTCAAATCAATTGATTTCAATTCTCCCAATGAAAACCATGTTCTGCTCCACTTATAACAAAGCTTGCGTAACGTTTCTTTCTCTCTCTCTCGCATGAATGAATTTATCTCTCGAATTTTTTTTATTCTTCAGAAAAACTGTACAAAATCATAATTTATTTCATTAGTTCAAATAAACTCAAGTTGTAATCGATGTCACATAATCCTGAAGGAGAACAACCATGATACTTCTGAGAGATGACAAGCAATAACACGATCATTTTTGTGAAGTTGATGAAAAAGGATTTCAAGCGAAATTTATATTGTACAGTATTTTTTTGTCACAACTTAAATCATCTGCTCATCTTTTTTTAAGAGCTGAACCAAGAAGCGGCTCTACATGAACTATGAAGTGGTAAAATAGAGGTTGCCAGATTAAAATGAGAGATTGAGTGACTCCAATCCATTCCCTTTTCTTCATCCACTTCCTGGCTGGCAAGGATGAAAAAGTTGTTAAGCTCTTCTCTGGTCTGTGTACCCACATTAATATATATCACAAGATACAAGATGACGTTTCTTAATACGGTTTGCGTTATACCTTTTTTTATCGATACCGCTATTCTCTCTGCACCAAATAAAGAAGATTCCCTCCCTTATTTATTATTATTAGAATGTATTGTGAGCCATAATTTCATTTGATCTGATCTAATTGTCCGCATGAGTGAATGAATCGACATTTGCGAAAAAAATGTTTCAGGAGAGGATCAATACGTCTCCAAGAAGACTTCGATATGCTCTGTCCTCCTCAATCTTGATACACGATGTCAAAAGAGTGATCACCTTTAACCTCAAAATAATAATAAATATTGTACATACATATCATCATCCTTATACTAATACATTGGACGCATCTCCTTCAAAATAATTTTCTTCAAAGGATATCTATCATTTTTCACGATTTGCAAAATGGGAATGAGATTTTAAGCTTTTTAAGCTGGCCTGACTCTCCAACAAAAAATATATAATGATTTATGAAAGATACCCTGTAAAAAGCCACTCTGACTTCGATAAAATGACAAATCAGTTGGAGATGGAACATGACTGCACACTACATTTATCTACACACATTTCAAAAATATGCACGACATGCCGTATCGAATAGTGCGTGTAACGGGTGATTTCATTTGATATATGACCAATAATAAAAAATATGCTTTACAACTTACAACCATGAGATAAGTACAGACAGATGCTTCAGCTATCTTTTTTTTAAAGCCATGCTATCCGCTTTCTCTTCGGCTTGAAAATTCAAAAAAGGAGATCCTTTGCGGTGTGCCTGCGAATAATTCTCGGGATTTTCTTGCGAGCTTTTCTCTCGTTAGTTCCACATGATTTATTGTTGTCCCTTGTTGTGCTCATGCACACACCATCTTTTTTTTCGTGACTGATGCACACATCATTTTTCTCTACTTTCTAAGTTAACCTTTTTTTCAAAACTGTGGCTAACAAAAGTTGTGTATTGGAGGGCGTATTTTTGGTCGTCGTCAGCTAAAACGGTAGTTTTTTTAGAGTTTTATTAGGTTTGCATGTTACCATACACATTTGCATATTAGATTGGTGGTGCTTAGTATGAATGTTCGTAAATTGTTAGTAAATCCGTTATTCCTTTCCCCTTCCGTCTTTAGAGTGTGTGTGTGGTGCTGGTTGTAATATTGTTGCTCGGTTTTTGCTGGAATGAGCACTGGAAAAAAATTGATTAAGTCGGGAATTTTTAATTGTTTTTTTTCTAATTTCCACCCATGCGTATAGTTAATAATGGTGGGACAACGGAATGAAAATGAATGAGTGGGTAGTATTATGGATCCTGGAAATTTTTTGAGAGACTTCATAGATTGAGGTAATAAAACACAAGTTACTGCTCCACTAAAAAAAGAGCTCCTTTCGTGTGTGTGTGTGAGCTGTGTGCATGCAAGGGCTCAGTCGAGGAAAAATACTGGTGTGTTTTTGTAGCAAGAGCCAAGTTGATCCAAACCATTTTTTTTTCTTGAGTGTACGTAACGCAATAAATATGCATGTCACTGTGCTTACCGGAAATTACGACTACCAGTTTTTATACGAAGTTGTCACGAAATTTCATGCAAATAAAGAATTCAACCAATCGAATGTTCAAGCCTGAAAGCACCACACACAACATAGTTGTAGCTTCTGTGCTTCCACTCTGCCGATGATTCCTTGAGTTGAGTGAAGCCATATATATGTAGCCATTTTATATTGCTTAGTTCATTTTTTGTTCAGTTGAGATGCGTAAAAATGAAAATCTAATAAAATTATGAGAAAGCCAGAGAAAATTGCATGAGAGAATCCAGACCTCAATTATTCAAGCATTTAGCCTTTTTCCCTACATATATATGTGTCATATTGAGCATGTTCTTGTTTGCGTTCTTCAGCTTATATTTTATGTTTCACTAAAAAACACGCTGCACATACACACTCAACCAAGTAATTGGTTTTTTTTCAGTGCGGAGGATTGTAATTATTATTCCTGTGAACGGGGAGCCTAAAAAAGTGTATCCAAAAAAAACAAACGCCTGAGTTGTTCAAGAATGCCAGCATACTTTTCGAAGAGAGAATAGTTTTACTACCTTTTTTTCCTTTCCTGTGTTCAACATTCTCATAATTATTTAGGCCTTTTTGTCACGTATATGAAGGGTACATACGGGCGGCGGTGTGTCACGTTGAATAAGCCAAGAATGATATATTTATTTTTATGAGTAGTGTCTTTACGGTTACAGCCCTCGCATTCCATTTCCCCAGCCCATAAATGTTCAAAAAAAAGATGACAAGTGAAAATAAGAAGACAAATGCTCAGAGTATGAGAAGAAATAACAAACTTTGTGGTAATTGGCAATATATCCTGTATCATCCTTTTTTCAATTTTGGGATGCACATCATTAATTTTTTTCTTAGGTGGTGATAATATATATTCATTTTCATGATAATTAGTAAAATTTATACAATGGTAATCAATGAGAGCTTTGGAGTCATCGATTTTTTTTCAGTAAACTGTAACTTTTTTTAAAATAAATAAATAAGTGGTGTAATATTGTTTTTAATGTCTGCCTGTACATTAGCTATGTTCAAACATTTTAGGAAATTACACAAGATAATCATTTAACTCTTTATTTTTGGACATCCACTCCAATTATTCTTCTCAGAAACAAATTGTAAATAACGATGATATTATTACGAGCTACAGAGGGTCCTCGAGTAACGGTCCTGGTGCACTAATTTTTATATAAGTAAACATTTCTTGGTTATGGTTTTTAAGAAGATAGAGAATCTTTTTTCCTTACATATAAATATTTATATATTTTAATCCAAAAAATTGTCCAGTCTAACTTAACCTTATACTTCTTGTAATATACGAAACTAGCACATTCAATGTTATATATGTACACATCTTACACAAGTTGGTTATCTCAACTTTTCAGTGTATTCTATGTACAGTTACAACCTTGTACACATGGCTCTGTGAGTGAGTCGATTTGATGATTGGAACCACACACATGTGATTGTGAGAGAGTTCCAGTCAGAATCAGTTCTTTGATTAAATATGCATACATAGTCTTATCAATCTAAATAGGCTATAATATATGTTTACAATAGTTCCACTTATTCTATACTATATTACAAGTAATATAAAATTTTCTAACTAAAATCTTATCTTGGCAGGTATATGAAGAACTTGCAAGCTGGCTACAATATGTTTTGCTAAATTTCAAGATATTTTTCGAGTTTTCATGTCACAAAAATTTAAAACACAAAGTAAACGGTGCATCATCAGTGACAAAAATAGTGGCGGCATGCCTGCAACAAAATTATATTTTTTCCCTTGTCCATAATTTTTCAAACATGACACGAAATTTCTTCTTGTAAAATACACAACCTATACAAAAGTCATATCCACTTCTGATGATAATAGCAGCACATCCTCAAAGATATAATTATGCCATAACTCAGCACGCGTTTTTATTAGATATCTCCACACATTGGTCATGACACGAAAGGGCATGTACTCAATTTATATGCAAATTGTGAACACACACAATTCCTTTTTTTCTGATCTTCTGTTTCTTAAGTGTTTCATTCCTCTCGCCATTATTATCATGAATTCTAAAAATAAATTATATACCCAT
Organism: Troglopedetes dispersus; assembly: GCA_027744215.1. Lineage (NCBI taxonomy): Eukaryota > Metazoa > Arthropoda > Collembola > Entomobryomorpha > Paronellidae > Troglopedetes > Troglopedetes dispersus. The sequence goes on along the minus strand of JAHZNF010004047.1, from coordinate 6,575 downwards.
TATTTTATTCAATGAAGACGAAAATAACCAAAACAATACTTAAACAAAATATTGTCAGCTGGAGATCTTCTGGAGGAATGCTAACAATTACTAGTACAAGCACAAAAAACTTTTGCAGGTAAAAAAATCATGTCGTGTTATGTTTCATAATAATGGCATATTACATGGCATAATTAACTTAACATTTTCTCCCTTTTTTTCTTATTAACTTTTTTGTCTTGAAATGACCGTGGTGGTGATATGATCATGCATAATGCATTAGGACACATTCCTTCTGAATAATAATAATAAATTGTTTGAATTTTAAATAACCTTTATGCAATCTGTCCCATCCTAGTCTACATATTTTACTTTGTATCTCAAACAAAAAAGTACAAATTATATATTATGATAAGCATTGTAGCCAGAACAGGTAATTCAAACGTATAAAATTGATAACCATGACCAGACACGGATTCATTCATCATACACAAAAAAAAACTTCCCTCCTCCTTCTCCACGACTCACTCCTCACCAGCTACATAATTCTTAGTTCTTGTAGGGATATCCACCCACACTTACCTAACAAGATACACGAAAACCATACAATATATAATATGTACCTTTGTAAATGCCCAACTAAAGAGAAAAATTTTCATTCATGCTCATTCATCATCGTCACTCAGTTTCCTTTGACATGTTGAAAAATTACGAGAAGGCTCCACTCCGCCGTGATAGAACATGCTAATAATAAAAGCGATGACATTGATAAGCTGTCTTCGTACTCCTTTTTATATTTACCATTTCTTTACTATGCAAGTTAAATATATATTCTTTGCAACAAACTGTAAGAAACATCAAGTTACATTTTATGTATATTCAGATAGAAACTCTTACGCTGAATAAAAGCAGTACACTTACATTATAATCTGATTTTTTTTCTCTTGCAGAAAAAGACTTGAAAACGACACACATAACTATACTTGCTACACACACAGTACGATACCGTAAATTTATTTATATTTTTTGTCACGTTTTTTTTTCTTCTATTTTTGTATAAGAATTTGTAATAACGATTAAAATTTGTTTTTCTTTCTTTTTTTTAGTTTTTTTTGTCAACTGTGTGAGATGAGATTTCCAAAGATTCATCATGACAAGTTCGTTCCTAGTACTGATGAAAGCATACTTGGGTACAAGCGTCAGCCTGTCTTTGTCCTTCTTTCTCACGCCCGAGAGAGCGCGGCAAAGGAAGGGAAAGAGGGCCAAACGACTCCGAATTCAGTTCCAACTCAAGAGTAAAAATTTGAAACACAAAAATTATTTTTTACGTCACGTTTTCTTGTACGAGACAAAATTACGTTGTACAGCAAGATAGATTTGTTTTCTTCAGTGAACATTTCTTAACAATAAATATTTTTTGTATTATCATGTCCGTTTTTTTTCTTGATTCCTTCATTTTATAGCTTAAACTTTAAGTAAGATAAAATTCATAAAATTCATGATACATAATTTAATCTGTGTAGTTAGTCTCAATGTGCTCCATATATCCATATGATGTATTATATATATATTTTTTTGAGAATAAGAAAAAACCTGGAGAATTTTTTACAAGTACTGTAATAGTAGTATGTATTTATAGTGGTTGGTTTTTTTAGTTAGTCTTGTTCATTTGTAGTACAAGTTACAATGATAACCAGTCCAAAAAGATTTTATATAATCTTGACCATTTTTTTTATTTATTATTACTTGTTACGCTTAGCCATTTTTTTGGAGAGAAATAATTATCTAAAGGTAAATATTGCTAATTTTAATTAAGCATTAGCATTATTACATTCAGTTTAGCCTCTTCTCCATCATAGTCAACCTTTTTTTTGTAAACTCATATATAGACTCTAGTTCTTAGTAGCAAGAGGACTACGAACGAGTGGCAAAATTTTGCAATTATTGTTTCAGTTCAATTAGAAAAAATTAGTGCCAATAATTTCCATTTCCCAAAATATTATGCTTTCTCTAGAAACAGTTTAAGCTATTTCCCTCCTCATCACTCAAATGTCCCTCCAACTGAATAATGATAGGTTACTTTTATCTAAATTTACAAAACTGAGTTGGTGGGAGACACTTCTTGAGCACAGCACAACTCTAAGGACATTCTAATTTAAACTCGTGGCAGGAAGAAAGGGAGTAATCAAAGGAAGCTATCGATTCACTCCTTGGCAAACTAATGTTACCTCTATAAAACATGGCTCATAGATAATATATTCACATTATTTTTTTTTCATTAAGCAGTCATCTTATATTCAAGTACACTTACTCTGGGTGGACACTTTTAAATGTAGCACGGAGCAGCTGACACCACTTTTTTGCCAGAACCATTTTTAAAATTCATTGTACACATATTCACTTTAGTAAATAATTCACATGAATCTTTGGGAGTAGCCTACCTTATCATCATGATGAATTACTGCAATTTTTTACTTTCAACAATTCTCTTTTTTTTTTAAAAAAAAAAAAAGAAAACTTAAATTAGTATGTTTCCTTTTTGACAATGACTCTGCAAAAATGATGTTTTTGGTGAGTGAGACGAAGGGCATGGTAAAAAAAGCGGTAAAAATAGTATAAACACAATATAATAGACTTAACAATACTTTCCCTAAAAAATAACTTGTGCGCATTCAAATCAAGCCTACATCCTCTCCCTTTCGCTTGGGTTTGACCTACCTCACTAGGTTTCTTCCTGTCTCGCAACTCCCCTGTCACAACTTATAACACGAAAACCTCAGAAGACCATCAAACCATGTGGCAATAATTCTAACATTCCTCCCCACATCCACTCACCAACCGAGTAGAGCTACTATTTTTATTTGATTAATTACCGGATGACTCAGTCAGACAAGCAAAACCAAATAAATTCCCCGTTCTTGTTTTTTCCTTCTCAGAACAATTTCTATGTTGGGTATGTAGCTTCAAGTTGCAACTTTTTTTTGTGTTAAAAATAACTACAACTGTTATTATTACACACAAGATTATCCGTTTGAAGAAAAAGCGTTCAAAGCAGTAATAATAACCAAAAAAGCATTATATTTAGCTATGGGCAATCTCTCCTCAAAAAAGTGCATTTTCACAAAGCAAAGAAAAAAATATTTTTATCCTGTGAAATAAGCTGTACAGCTCTGTGTGCATTTATTATACCATTCAAAAAGCACATCCTTAATTAGACCGGCTCGTAAAACCGCACTTCAACAAAAATAACATGGACCTACTATACTGTACAGTCACACATTGTGCCCAAATGGTAGAGGCAACAATATTATTTTTTTAAGGAAAGAACCGCAGAGTGCGAAGGACCATTTAACTCCTGCATCCTGCTTTTTTTGTTCTGCCTCTCCAAAAAACTCGAAACAGCATTAAAATATCGTTTTCAACCGTTGCATGAAAAATAATGCTGTGTGAGGTTATTAGGTTCAACATTCCATTAAAAAGTGCATGGCTATTTCTGCATTGTAACTATACCAGAGTAGTGTAGATTCAAATGACATTTCAAAATGTTCTGCAGAGTATAATAATAATAATAATAATAGCAGTTGAAAAAAGGCTGCATAATGCACACAGAATTTGGGCCCAACATCCGATAATAACAATAATAACATTATGTCGCCAGCACGCTTGCTCTCTTCAACAAAAAGGTTCTCCTTTTGTCTTTGTGTGTCTATATTCAGACAATTGCAGGAGCACCACCAACATGAAAATAATTACCGAAAATGACTTTGATAATAGATTCTAAAAAAATGGGCATGAAATAAAATTGTACACAGATATCAAATTGTTTATCTCTCTATCTCTGCTCTGTATCTTTTCATTTTGAGGGTTGTGAAATGGAATTGACTTTACGGACGTGAAACAAAAAAAAAAGAAGGAGAATATGAAACCCACCTCAATCCACTGGGCGTTTACCAATCCTCTCTTTTTATTCACAATGGTGAACGGAACTAGAACAATAATAATTTGACTTTGGTAATGGTAATGATGATAAAACGCCAAAAAATTATCTACTGTTATCTGTCTCTCTCTCGTTGTTTTGTAACAAAAAAAATATTGTACAATTTAATATGACGTTTAAATAGCTACTCCGACATGGAATTATGGCTGTTTCACAATTTGGTACAGAAATGTTTTAATGATAACTACTTTTTTGTAACAATGTTAATAATGGTGACTTTTTAATAGGCGAGAATTTGGTAAAAAAGGGACACATAAAAATGGGCTAATGGACAATATTTTTTAAATGCCTCATGTTACCAAAAAAAATCCATTTCACCCTTCCATCAAGCCTATTTTTCTCACTTCCTCTTAACGCTTCTCCACGTTGGAAAAATTTTAAATGGCTCAGGTAAAAAAGTGAGACAGAGAAGGGTCTCCCTGAACATTTTTTAATGACACCTGAGACGACAATACAAAAAAGTGGAACTGAAGACAAAGGAAAATAAAAAGTATCCAAAAAATATATATCGAAACAAAGTGCGATAATGCCTGATTGTAACGTTGTTCAACATGAAATAAAAATACCGATCCCATCTGCCATTTCCAGTCTCCGTTCCACCCTCCATTTTATTACTGTTTCAAGTACACTCTTTTTTCCAGAACACATTTTTTCTTGAAACAGAATGCCTCTTTTTTCTCTCAGAGTTTCCTATCCAATATCTATTTGTTAAGATGCCATTAAAAGATAAGGGAAACGGGTTGACGGACATGCATACAATTGTTCCACGAGGTAATGTACGTGAGCAGCAATTTTTATAAACAAGATTGGAATCGGTTATTTTCTCTCTCTCTCTCTCTCTCTCTCCTTATATCCAGAAAAAAAGATAAAGCAACACTACATTGTCTCGAATAAAACCACATGCGAACATTTTTTGTTGGTTATCTGTAGAACGTGCACAAGGATAACAATATTTTCTCTTTCCGGCTTTTGGGAACGAGGAACAGGATAAAAAAAGTAAGTTAGATTAGCGTGCTACCGCAAAAAGAGGAGTTAATATAGAGGAAATTAATGGCGATGGGAGTTTACCACAACCACAAGCAATATTACCGAAGGACATCAGAGCTGCTTCTCCTGACTTTATGGAAAAACTGGATTCAAACTGAGCAACTATTTTTTTTGGCTCACACATGACAAATTCCTGCCTCAAATCTCAAATGGAAAGCATGTCCTCCCGAAAACGTGTACAATATTATTATTTCTGGCTCTCTCTCTTCCTCCCTCGAGTTGACTAATTTACACTCATTTGCATTTTCCCCGCTAATCGATTAGCATTCTTTCTTGGGAATTCATTTCCCCACAAAAAATACTATCCTGGAATGAATGTCAACTGGAAAGCTCCAGTTTGAAAATTGAATGAGGGAAAATACAAAAAAAACTAACAAGAGGAATGGTGCATAGAAAATGGAGAGAAGATTTTCATTCTATTTTTTGTGGTGGTGGATTCTCCAGTTTCAAAATGAAATGTGCTTTGGCTCTCTCTCTTCCTCTCGAGCACACACACTGGAGCAAATACGGGGAATGTTACACACACAAGAAAATTCCCAACTGAGAGTACAGAAGAGTAATTTGCAATGGAAATCTATTCTGTGGCTCCCGTGTTGCTCCACATTTTCTCCTTGTGAGAAGGGCTCTGGGCTTTTGTACTTGAGAAATTTTCATACATGCCGTTTTGCCTAACCTTTCAGAAAATCCCACACTCACTTTCCATTCCTCCTTTCCCACTTTTCTTTTCGAGAAAACAACTTAGTTTTCCCTGACAAGAGAAACTTTTTAGGTCATCACTGACCAAGGCATAAGGTCAGTCAATTTTTTTCTCAATATTCATTTTTGGACGCAAAATACTGATTTCGGGAATGAGGCTGTTGTTGGATTTACAAAAATGTATATTATTACTATTTTTAAATTGTTACGATTTCATTTGCGTTATCTTTCTTTTGAAAATAAGGATACACCTAAAAACGTTTCCTTGTCAGTCAGCAGCTTTTCCTGCCTTTCACTTTTCCAACATGGAACGACTATCCTTCTGCCACATGACAGAGCAGGCTCGAGACTAGAAAGGAGAATTTTTTTTCAGAATGTGACTGTAGCACAAAACGACAGTTACGTGCGGGAGAGACAGCACGGAAAAGACCCACGGAAACTGGAGCCAGGAGAGAAAATGGAAAAATCTAGGAGCACCGCTTCCACTTCTTCCCTACATGGATGTGTCCCTTTTTTTCTTTCTCTCTCTCAACATTCTATAGAAATTTTTTGTTCCAGCTCAGATTCTAAAAAAATATACATATACACATGCGTGTGTGTTTTTTATTTAACAGAGCCTCCATTTATGAAAGGTACATTGGGAGGAGAACAGAGTGTCCTTTTTTTACCAACGATGCGTTTTGGAACGCACGAGAAACAAGTTCTAACTTTTTATACCGGCTTTTATACATATGGACACACATGTATATTCATACACACTCGGCTGTAAAAAGGAGGAAGATAAAAGTCTAATAAAGTAGGCCGTTGTACTCGGAGCAGCACACTCCAACTCTCTCTCTCTCTCTCTCTCTCTCTC
>JAHZNF010004046.1:0-11931 GCA_027744215.1 Troglopedetes dispersus | reverse complement strand
GCTATTAGCTACATATATAAGTAATAGTGATGTAGTTTGCACGCGTGACATTCCACGTGAGTTCCCAGAAGCCTAAAAAAAGTCACGACTTTCCAACTTGATAAGCATCGGTTAATGTTCTGAAATTATTGCTGCAGCAAAAAAAAAAGTGAATGAGTTACTTTTTTTAAGAGCTAAAACTATAAAATAATGATGACGATGAGGGGAGCAACAGAGAAATGTGGTTCTGCAAGATTCATATTGTTCCAAAAAAAGGATTGGACTGGGAGCAACCCAAAAATAGCCACAAAGTGCCAACTTCTCACAAAATGAACGAAAGCGCAAGGGAATAGTGACACTCATAAAAATATTGCTGGTACAAACATTAATCCAAAAAAGTGCACTTTCATATTTTTCTCTTTGTGAAGCTCATACGAAAAGTTACCACTTTATCTTTCTCTCATTTTTTTTTGCTTCATAGTTGAAACGATGTATCATCAAGATCATCAAAAGCTTTAGTTTAAATGAGCGACTGGGTGACTTTTTTTTTGGTGAGTGAGTGAATGAAATGAATCAGGATTAACTTTTTCACTTGAAAATGAGAAGAATCCCTTTCCAAATGAAAGTAACGCATCAGTTTATCCTTTCTCTGAGAAGGGAAAACATTTCTGGAATCTTCTTTTAAAAAAAAAAAAAGTATATTGTTAAGCACAGTAGTGAACAGCATGAAATTCAGACTTTTCTTTGGAGCAATTTCATGATAGAGATTTTCAAGATCTTCAAAGATGAATGGTGTTGTTGTTAACTTGAAACTACATAGTTTACTCTTGTTTGCTTTTTTTACCATTCTTTTCTCCTTCAACTTTTCTTCGAGTTTATTTTAGTTGCTTTAAAAAAAGTTGAGCCATCTTCATCATGTTTCACGAAAAGTTGATCAGTATACTAGTGAGATACATACATGTATATGCGAAGTTAACCAAAAACACATTTTATAATACATATATAAATATGAACACACACACACATATTGAGATAGTCGTCCCATTCCACACCAAACTAAACTCTCGTCATGATCAGTGCTCCATAAAGTGACGAGTGTCGCAGTGGTTGGTGGTTCTGAGAGAGCACCCGTTTCCTCCGCGAGGGCAATGTTTGCATGTAATGGACACATGCGGATAAAAAAAGGGAGAGGTTTTTCCTCTTTGTGATCCTCTCTCCTTATTTTCCGGATGTCGGGGTAGACACCAAGCAAGAGGAAAGGGTATCCATTGTGGGAGCATTCAAGCTTCCTCTTTTAGTTCCGCTGTATTCTTCCTGAACATATTTTTTAGGAACTTTACTTTTCCAGAATTGTTTGGATATATTTTTATTTCCAGAAAAAGTCTCTACTCAACAATGAAGAGAGAGTGTGTTTGTGAATGTTATGTCTGTAAAGTTTGTTTTGAGCAAGGACACAATGACGAGACGATTTTTTATGCAAAGGAGATGTCCTGCTGTCACGAAAAAATTTGGAAGATTAATAGACACATTCCGAGAGGTTAACAATTCACAGAGACTAAGGGATTTAGGGTACAACTGCATCCAAACGAATGAAAAAGAGATAAGCTCTCTTTTTTATGGCTTCCTGCTTCCTTTTTTAGTGTTTTTATTATTTTTTCAGAGGAGCTTATTGCAGTTTGTAATTAATGGTGGTGCGGGAACTGCACTGCAGCATTTGCATTAATTAAAACGTGTGTGGCGCACATGTTCTTTTTGAATTTAACTGGAGAAATGTTCTTTTCTGAAGGCTGAAACCTATCTATTTTGGAGATATATGGAAAGGCGTCCAAGGTAAAAAAAAAACGCACCACACGCGTAAATATGTACCTCACATCTAAATTTCATGCGAGTCCAGTAGTATCAACAAAAAAAATTAAAGTAAATTGAAATATAACCTTCTACGACAAACTTTTTCATGATGGTCACCATTCTCCAGGAACTGCATCTATGTAGAAGCAAGCCAGCACAGAGGAAATCTAGAGAAAATATGGGATCCAAAATAAAATTATTTTGGAAGTTTTTAGCTTTGTGCCAAGTCTGTACATAAAATATATATTTTCTCTGCGAAAGAGAATCTGCTGAGGTGGTGGTGGTGGTGAGCTAGGAGCACAAGTGGTGCAAGCACCAGCAACAGCAGCGGCTTCACAGTCGGTGTAAATTACTGGCAATAAATCATACCAGTTATAAAATTTAAATTCAATTAGAAAACCATTTTCATAAAAGAGCAAACACGAAGCGAAATGGGCAAGGAGGGAACTCTTCTTCTTGTTCTTCTTCTTCAGTCCTTTGCTGTTTCAGGATTTTAACTGGAATTAGACTGAACAAGCAAAAAATATATCTCTAAAAAGTCGTGCTAGGAAATCCAACATCATCTTCCCTCTTCACACATTCAGACTAAAACTTTCTCTTGATCCGTGCACTACTACAAATTTTTGTTGTAAAAACTGGTCCTGATTTTCCAAACCTGAGGAGAGCCTTATCATGAAATTCACGAACAAAAAACCGGCTACACATTTCTCCACCCTTTTTTTGGTGGTGACGACATCGAAAAGTAGTAAAAAAACCGAGAATCCAACTTAAAGATAGTTTTTATTAGAGCAAAAAAAACTAGATTGAGGAGAAACTTGCAGTTTTCATTATTCCAATTTCACTGCTGATTCTTTCAAGGCTATTCCAGGAAAAAAAAGAAGCCCGAGAGAGAGAGAGAGAGAGAAGAGGAGCCGAGTCTGGGTGGTCTCTTGGTCCATTGGTCGTTTCGATTAAAGTGAGCACATTAGTAAAAGTCTTTTTCGGAGGAACACGATGAGGAAAATATACATTGTGAAGGAAAGTAGTTTTAGTTTTTGTTGGGAACAAGTGCCGTGCAAAAGTCCATTTCGCAAGTTAAACATCATCCTCTCTGTCATTATAAACGTATGGATGAAATGAATGGGATGTTTTTTTTCGGAGAGAATAGAAAAGTTTATTTTTTTTGGGATGCTTTAACTTTGCTTCACTCACACAAGTTCCCAACTGGTTCACAGAATCGAATGAGATCTACTTTTGGTAAATGTAGTTTGCAACTTTTAATTTGCTCTTGGAAAGAAAATTAAATAGCGAGGGAATTTCTTCCAGAAGGATATTTTTACTGGGATGTAGATAATAATGTTTGATGTTGATAACGATAACCATGATAAAGATTATGGATGGATTCAAATACATTTTGGAATTGTATTACTAACCAATATATTTTTGTGCTTATGTGTGCTTGTATTTTAGGTGTCCTGGATTCGTAAACGTGATCTTCACATTTTGACAGCAGGGATATACACGTACACAACGGATCAGAGGTTCGTTGTGCTCCATCCAGAGAAGTCGGAGAACTGGACATTGCAAATCAAGTATCCTCAGGAGAGAGACGCTGGTATTTATGAATGCCAAGTAAACACTGGTGCGTACCGATTTAAAAAAATACTTGCTATATTCTTTGAATTCAAAGAAATTACGGATGCGTAGGAAAGCGAATTTTTTTTTGATTTACTAATGAATTAAATTTGTTTACAGAACCAAAAATTAGTATGGCCTTTCATCTCACTGTTATCGGTAAGCTGCTAGAGGATTATCATATCTGTTACAATAAATGAGTACATTGTGATGATAGCTAACAGATTTGTAATTTTTTGTTTCAAAATCTTGTGACATTTATAGAGTCCCGAGCTAGGATAATCGGTGGCAGTGATATCCACGTGCAAAGGTATGTTTTTACTAATGCGTATAGTCAGTAATCACTTTCTCTTACATTTCGGCTGCACCAACAAGAACCTAATATTTTTTTAATTCGTGCAATAGTGGAAGTTCTCTACGACTGACGTGCGAGGTTGAGCACGGCCCCCATGATATTGCTCAGGTAAGGTAATCTACCATCGTCAGAATGAATTTGGTCGGATTATTTGTGTCACTGGAAAATAATTTATTATGACATTTGTGTAGGTTTTCTGGTACCATGGATCAAGCTTAATAGACCCTCAAGGTTTGTATGGAGAGCAGCCAATGACGGACATTCGCGTGGCGACCCAACGTGGTGAACTCCTCCGTTCCCAACTCACCATTCTCAAAGTCCGTTCACATCATTCAGGTAGGCACGATAATGCAATTAGATAAGTCATTACAATGGTAGGTATATTATTAATAGTATTAATTAAGTTCATCTCGTAATCTAATTACCGGCTTAATAATTCGTAGGAAATTACACCTGTTCTCCGACAATGTCAGCTCCAGCAAGCGTAATAGTACATGTAATATCTGGTAAGTCAATTTGATCAATTTCCCGCCAAATCATTTTCTAAATTGCCATTTCCAATCCAATTATGTCTTATTCATTAATTTCTCTTTTGACATTTCTGCAGAGCATCCAGCAGCAATGAAGAAGGGGAATCGCAGCTCCTCGAGCCACACCCAACTCCGCTACTTTGAATATTTCCTTATCTACGCTTTCCTTTGTCTTATCACTCGAGTCCATCTTCAGGTAACGCTAAGTGATACCCATCTCCCTGTCGTCTCCAGTTTCCACAGAAGTAGTTTCCCTTATCAGGAAAGTACAAGCTGAGGCTAATCCCGTTGCTTCATTTTTTATAAAAATTAATAATAATGAAAATAATAATTAACTAATCATGTAAAAAAAACTTAACCATAGATTTTATGTAGATTGAGTGTAAAAACAATAAGTAAGTTTTCAAATGTGTACATAATCATGTTTCGGTATAATTGATCCACATTCACTACATCAACTGTTTTTTTTCGTCATGAGAGAAAAGGTTCTTTTTTTAAACCTCAAAATTATAAACCCTCAGACTGATGAGGCTTCTAAAAATGTGTTGTGCATAGTGTAAAAAAAACAAATACAAAATGTACATATTTATATTCATAGGTAAGATTTGAGAAAAAATTGGTGGACATAATAATGTGTACTACAATATATTTTACGCATCAGTCTCTAAAAATATGATAAGGTAGAGAAGTATGAGTAATGTATCACTATTATTGCTGCAAAGAGTTTGATTTAAGGTTCGTTAGTAAATATATAAAAAAAATATTCTATTCATACATTCACAAATTATACATATTCTTGTACATTCGGCTTCACAAAAGCCAACCATTCCAACAACTTGATTTATTTAAGAGGGGACGTTTATGATTCACTTTTCACTTTGTTATCACTCAATAATGATCAGGCAGTGTTCAATATTAATGGACGCTTCCAATTCAACATTCAAAACGTACACAATTATGTCATCCAATGCCGTATACTTTTCATAACTCACTATACATTCCTCCTTTTTCTATGGATAAGAGCGCAAATACAAAAGAAGGAATAAATATAGTGATAAGTAATAATAATATGGTAAATCGCGACTATTAACTTCCTACCTCTGGGCTGGAACAGAAATCTAGTAATAATAATACATGGTGGTAATAAATTACGTACAAGAGGATTTCCCATCCCCCTTAGCAGAAAAAACTAGGTTTTTTATTGTTGTTTATTATTATGATTATTATTATTACCAAACCGCACACTCTTTACTTTGCAAAAAAGTGGATGAGAGCCGTAGTTGTGTGCGTGGTGGAGCATGAATGAATGCTGCTGGCGCGAGGGTGTGCACCACATACCACCGCGTTGACTGACTGAAAATTGTTGTGAATGTGTCCACACTACTCCATTCCACCACTGTTGTAGTTTAATTCGAGTTATTTTTTGCGGCGGGTGATGACTCCAGGGAAGTTAAAATAATAATATAGAATTTTGTGGAATATTAATATAATTACTCAAGAGTAGTGCTTCAACAGAGCGAAAGACTATCAATCAAAGTGGACACAGGATTTGGTGACTCTTCCTTTCATTGTCATTGATCCTTGGTAAAAAACTAAGCATTCCAAAAAAAAACTCAATACACTGGTATCTTTCTTTATTATGTTCCATGTTTTCGTAAATAATGTCCACATTATCATGGTAAAAATATTTAAAAATTTGGATAAGTCATTTACCCGTGGTAAGTAGAGTACAATTATTTAAGAAGGCTGTATATGGCTAATGTATTCTGGCGGAGATGTTCAGCGCAACAATAGATAAATTGCTGTAACAGGATATACATTTAATATGTTTCATTTAAAGTAATTAATTAGAGTGGTTAATTAGAATGAGGAGCAATGAGGAAATACAGGAATTATAATTGATTTTGTACGGATGAAGCCAGATGAAGTAATAAGTTTAATGGTAAATTTTTGGAAGTTGGTCAATTTTCGGTATATTCGCAGAGCCCTTTAGTTGTCAAAATCGTATTTGAAAATATGTCCCATAATTTTAAGATTAGGTATAGGTGCAAATTACGTAACGTAATGAACATCAATAAAGAGAGTTGAATGTTTTTATGAAGAAAAACTATCATATTTAGTAAATTATCAAATGCTATGTATTCCTATAGTGGATTTTCAAGTACAATTTCCAAGATTAATCTCTGTTGTAAGGGCGTCTAAAGATTAAAAAATGGTTTATATGTTAAATGGAGAAAAACAAAGTGTATTGTAAAGTTGGCTAAAGATGTTGTATAAATAAAAAAATATTCACATAAATTGCGTACAATGTATCGACTTTTGTGGTAAACATTAATTAATTACTGTGTATGATGTATATAATAAATAAGAAATAAATGTCGAATTTAGAGCAGAGTTGAAACATACAAGCATATCCGGGTAAAATGTTTGACTTTATTTTTGATATCTCAAATGCTTATCATATTACATCGTATAATCCTGCGTGCTGGAAGAAACCGACGAATTTTGATTGTCAGGAATTACTTGCCACAAAGCTGTTGAGCAGAAAAAAGGACAAAAGTAGTCAAATATTGAAGCATAAAAGAAGCACCGATCATGTAACCAAATTTTTCGTTAAAATTACAGTCATGATGAAGTTGGTCAAGCACTTGATAAATGGTTCATAGCTTTTACAGTTGGCCTCGGTTGGATCAAGCATCCCAGGTTCTACAATTCACAAAACAAGTTTTTAAAAAATATATCAAGAAAAACTTTCACGTTTTGGAAAATGGACGAACCAGCGAATCTTTGGCATTTTGCTGAGCCCAGCAAAGCCTTGTCGATTACTTCCAGAGGGATATTTTCTAAAATGAACTTGAGCCCATTCTCAATTTCCAGTGTGCCATCGGCATTCATCTGGAAAGTAAATCCTCAAAATTAATTTCTAAAAAAGTAATATTCATTATGTAATGCATCAAGTCCGTTCTACAAATGAAAGATTTCTGAAGTTCGCTTACGCCACCGGATGCAATAAGCACACATTTCATGATGCACTGCAATTTGAAAAAAATAGCGGATTAAGGTGCAACAGTAATCAACCTGATGGACCGCTAAAAGGATCCCAAAACCTCAGAAAAAATGTTTGTAAACTACTCACATTCATTTTTTCCGTCTTCTCCTTCCCTTTGTAGCCCAACTCCTTTGTACATTTTGTTATCGAGGTCATCTGATATTTAAGTAGGTCCGAGATGGCTTGTTTACATGTCTTCTCTTGACCACTGGTGCCGCCCTTCAAGCAACCAATATTAACATTGAAAACTGAAGATGCCATGCAGCCATTTCAGGAAAAAAAATAAATATCAATCCAAGCGTAAAATGTGTTGAAATTGTGTGAAACTTACGATAGCTACGACGATAAATATGGCCACGGTAAAAGTGGGAAAATTCTGTCCTCTCATTTTCAATTTATTTTGTCACAAAAAATCGGTTTGAGTGAGCGATCAGATTAGCACTACTTTATTATTGTCCAGTGTGCCTTAGTTCGTTTCACGTAGCAGTCTGATATGTTCCAGTTCACATGTCTCTTGTCGACTGCAAAAATCTGAGTTGATTGTTGCCCTCAGACATCTCTCAATCGTGCGTGGCAGGGTGGCTAAGACTAATGTGCATAATCAGCATGGTATAATATGAGTGCATAATAATTATGCATCTGAATGTCGCCACTGAATGATTATGGTGGACACTTGTTGTAATGAACATGGACGTGGCGTGCGACAAAGTGACAAACGCTCTGTAATTTTAATACCTGCGCCAATAATTTTATCACTTGGAATTAAAGACAAAATGATAGTGACATTAAATCAGGTATTAAGTGATCATGTAATTCGTAGTTTCACTCAATCAGGTTATGCATTGTGCTGATTCGGGACGGAAATTATAGGCCAGATATTTTGTTTCGTGCAGTTAAATGGAGTAAAATGATAATGATTGAGGCACAATTATTTATTATGATCAGCCAAATTATAATGAGGGTATATATTATTTTTTAGAGTTTTGTTGTTTTTTTTCGAAATTTTATTTTAAAAAATGAATAGCGATCAGAATCCATAAAGTTCAGATTTTTTAATCATAAATTCTTATTTTATGCATACATTGAAAAGATATCTGGAAGTTCTTACTCGTTGCACATCTGTAAGCCAAAATTATTGCAGAATAAGTTTACCAGCCTAGATGATGAAACTTTTAAAAAAATGGATGCAGAGATACCTTCAGTGAGATGTCCAATAAACATTCCGTGAACTCTCGATAACTCTCGCATGATGCATCACTTGGATCAAGAGAAGCTGCGTGGTGACCACATCCTTGAACAACATCGCTAGCTTTTTCCTTAAGTGCGTCTGGAAGGTCCTCCATCAACTTTTGGGCAAGTTCCAAATCCACTGAACCGTCAGATGCCAACTACAGCATGCCAAGATAACATGTTATGTTCATAATACTCGAAAATTAAGACACTAGTACACTTTTGAAGAATAATTTAATTTACCATTTTGCCTTGGATGAAAACACATTTCATAACGCACTGAAAAAAATTAGTCAGACTTTCTTTAACCTCCTTAATTTTCTCAATGGGCCCAGTAATCCTAAAATCTTTGAAGATAAAAGGGGCGGACAGACTTATGTCAAGTTTAACGCTGTCCACAGGTTCGAGTGTAATGTTCAAATTTACCATTGCTTTGGCTTTCTTCTCTGCACCTGTTGTCAGGCCCAGGCTCTCGATGCATGGCACGATTAGCTTGGTTTGCCTATCCACCATTACCTTCATAGCCTTCATGCACTCCTTGTTCAGTGCTTCCGCTTCCTGTCAAAACGATTTTTAAAAAATGCAAATTAGTAATAATGAAAATCATTTAATAATTTTCACTTGATTGAATACACAATTTTACATGGTAAGAAAAGTGGATGCCCAATAATGCTATTAGTATGATGGTCCGCATGGTTCTAATTTACTTGCAGTTCTTTGAAGATGTTTTGAAGAAATGAGTATTCCTTGTGGAACAAGCGAGATGAACCAAGTGGTGCTCCAACTTGTAGCTTTGAAATAAAACTGGAAAAAAGTTGGGTAACAATAAATTTGAAAGTGATCTCTCCTTCTGCGTAAAAGGACACGAACGAGGTTATTTTCTGAAGTAAGTCTGATGCTCCAAAAACAAGTGAGACACTCTAATAGCCAGTTAATAGGCGGCTGTGAGCTACATTAAAAATAACTGATTTCATTCACTCGACATGGTTGGCGCCACAATTATTGCTTCATCTGTCATTCTAACATTTCCGGTGATCCAAGCGCATCGGTGTTTTGTGTGCGTCCTTTTTTCTGTACAGGATATCATGCTATTATCCTGATTACAGGGGGGAACTAAAAATGCTGTGATTTAAGGTGGTTTCCTTGTGTCATGCAAACCCGAAAGCATAAATAGACCTCAAGTTTCCTGCCTCTGCAAATACTAAGTTCAATTTACCAACTGCATGCATCACAGTTTCGTTTAAGTCGCCGCGTTGCGAACAGGGAATAAATATGGAGCTTACAAATTTATCATGGACGTTAGCCATAATCTTAGCTCTTCAATTTGTGGTAACTTTGAAAGAAATTTTACAAGTAAATATTAATAAGTCTTGCTTCAACAAACACAAAAAAATTTATATATCCAAACTTTAGGGTGTCGCCAGGTCAGATGAAGAGTGCAAAGATATGGTGGTTGCACTAATGGAAGGCCAAATGAAGAACATTGTGCCATGCATTAAGGACCTCGGTTTAAATTCTGGGAAGGAAAGGAGCGACAGTTACAACGTGAGTTGCTCTTACAATTAATTGAGTGATTTTTATTTTTGAAAAGTCGGGTTTGTCTTAAAATGATTTCTAATCTGGTGATACTTGTTCTAGTGCATCATGAAATGCATGCTGATCCAGGCTGGTACACTGACACCCGACGGTGGAGTCACGGTCCTTCAAAGTATTGTCTCCATTCTGGAAATGTTCCCCAACAAATACATTGAAAAGGCCTTCACTGAAATTACCAAATGCCAAGAGTTTGCAGGTTTGATTCAAAATTTGAAGGCTGATTCCAAACACAAGAAATGATGAACATTGTGGTAAAGTGTTTATTATGAACACATTTTGCAGGAGCGAATTTGCAGGATCCCAATGACAAGCATTGCAACCTTTATGGACCTCTACTGAAGTGTGGTGTGGAATTCATGTTGAATGTAAATAAAGTACCTCATTTCCTTACCATTACGTCATTTTGGCCATAAATCGCAATAAAATATACAACAAGTCCCTTAACAAAATATTTCTGTATATAAATATCCAGGTTTGCAGAGAATAGACGCAAACTTTGTGGAAGACAAGAATCATAAATAAG
The DNA here is from genome assembly GCA_027744215.1 of Troglopedetes dispersus. Taxonomy (NCBI): domain Eukaryota; kingdom Metazoa; phylum Arthropoda; class Collembola; order Entomobryomorpha; family Paronellidae; genus Troglopedetes; species Troglopedetes dispersus. The sequence continues at coordinate 1,207 of JAHZNF010004046.1, read as the reverse complement.
CAACAAAATGAACCGCATGTCACGATACCCCATGTAATAATTAATTTGAGTGATAATAAAACTTGTCAATTTTACTACAATGACTGTTTCCAATTGCTTGTAACATTTTTTTGGTGATCATTTATCATGCATTATACACACTTGACATGTGTGATGGGAAACAGTATCGTTCTTCTAAAAGTCGGCAAATTCCTTTGCGCACCGTTCTGTGGATGCTACTCGAATCACTTCCTCCTCGTAGTCATCAAAATTGCTGGTGTCGCCAGCTCCCTTCGATTTCGGTACAAACGGACTGGCCACTTTCTTACCATAAATTGCTATCCAGTCCGCTCCTTGAAACCACTTGGCATGCTTAATGTCACCGACCCCGTTCTTCAAATTGCCATACCGCTTGCTCAGATCAACCTGCAACATATTCTTCAGGAGGTCCTTTAAGTCGCTGGAGAAGTGTGAAGGGAATCTAATTTTGCCGGAGACAATTTTCTCGTATATTTGTAACGGCTGGTCGGCGAAGAAGGGAGGGTAACCGGCAGACATTTCGAAAATGAGAACGCCCAAAGCCCACCTGAAGAAATGATAATCAACAAGGAATAAATTAACATGTAAAAGAAACCTTAGTTGGCAATCTTGTGTGGTTACATTTATTTTCCTCACCAGTCTACCGCTTTGTTGTAGCCTTTTGACAGGATTATTTCTACATTGTGCCAAAAAAAGAGAAGGAATTTAGGACTGCATATCAATTCATTCTTATCTAATCTATTCTTATCTTTTAATGATTTGTACAAGAGTTTTTACCGGGCCCTGTCATTCAAGGTGTGGAAAAATTCGGAGGCGTTTCGCTCTGGATTGCTACTCGCCATTACGAGGATTACTTCTTGACGTCGCTACTCGGGAAGATCTTGGGGTTCTATAAGCGACGAGGTTGCGCCTTTTCTACAAAATTTGCAGAGGGGATAGTTCCTTACAGAACAATAATGATTGACTTATACTCTAGGAAGGTCAGTAAGCATCACGACTTTTTCGGGATTCAAGTGGGAAGTAATAGAAAACATTTCTTTACAAAAATGTATGTAAATTGGCTCTTATAGAAAAATGTTGTCTCATAAACACATTTGAAAAATTAAATAAAAATAACTTGGGATATGCAAGCTTATAAAAAGGAAGCACTGACCATTGAATATTGGCCTCATTGATAAGTACAAGCCAT
>JAHZNF010004045.1:0-10594 GCA_027744215.1 Troglopedetes dispersus | reverse complement strand
CATTCTAATAATAAAACACGCATAAGTCACTATGATCGTCCCGTTCGTCATCATGAGGAACGCTCGTTATGAACTCGCTGGAATGCATTGTCAGCAAAGCTGCAGCAATGAGCATCGAAATATTTTTTTGTCTTCTTGTTTCATTCACTGAATAAAAGAAGAGTCAGGTCAATAAATCAAATGGAAAAAATATCAGCTCAGGATACCATTTTGTGTTCAGCCAAGCCACCTTTCGGGTGTCTCCAATTTGTGAGGAATTTATGTGGAGCAAGGCACTAAGTATTTCAAGCTTGTGTGCTCACTTTTCTGCACGAAAAGTATACAAATTAAAATAATCTGGCGCGTACCTACACTACATCGGCTTTGTCACTTTTAGTTGTTTTCCTTCATTTGTTCCGGACAAAGGAAAGTAACCTAAGGAGAGAATTGATGCACATTAGTTTTTATTTTTTGGCTTTACTGAACTCGACTTGAAAAAAAACATTCATTCTAATAATAAAACACGCATAAGTCACTATGATCGTCCCGTTCGTCATCATGAGGAACGCTCGTTATGAACTCGCTGGAATGCATTGTCAGCAAAGCTGCAGCCAGACTCAATAATAATTTTTTAAAGTAGCATTTTTACATTTATACGCTTCCCGACTTATGTTCATGGTATGACTGACGTACATATCCATGAAGTTTTGCATCGTCAGCGGAGTCATTTTTAAACAGCTAATAAATTTCTATTAAAAATCATCTGAATAAAGTGACATCACTTTTCTCTTTTAATGCAAATAACCAAATGAGTTAGTTGGACACACTTTTTAGTCATGCTCACGCACACCACTACTGTGGTTTCGGTAGAATATGCTTCTAGCTACAAATTATTTGCTCGTCGTCAGCACAGAAGTGCAGTTGAGTGTTTCGAATCATTTGAGATTTATTTTGAGAGATCCCAAAAAATAACGTAATATTGAACTTGAACTTTATATTTATTCAGGTATTTATCACACTTCAACTCAATACTTTTTATAGCGACAGGATTTTTATATTTTTTCCGTTTTTTCTTTTTCAGAATGGAATTTGACACACGATGAAAGCTGGAGGAAGGTTGAGGAGGAGTTTCAACCCGTCGACAACTAATTGCTCTCCCTCTGGTGACCTGCTCTCACCACTCTGACCTTTGATCTTGATTAACCACCCAAATTTTATTTATGCACATCGTTTCAGTACTACTTCTGAGCGAGTCTTAGACAAAAAGTATTCCTCACGAGTTGTTCCGTCCACATTTTCATGAAACAGTACAAAAAATATATTTTGATATTGAAAAGATTTTATCAACGCAATTAAGATGACATCACAATCCCATTTCAAAAGTAAAGATCTGAGCAGTAGCAGCAGTAGCAGTAGCGGCATCGCCAACAATAACTTTTCTGGTCTTGGCCCAACCACATCAGAGATGGAATTGGCTGGGGGTGGTTTAAGCTTTGTAATTCTCAATCCTTCTCTCGCATCTTCATCAGGGATCTCCAGTGGCAGTAGTACAATAACAAAGAACTCAGCAGCATTCAACGGAAATACGTGGACCAAAGGAGGCCGGTCAAAGAAGGAAAGAAAACCTCTACCCGAAGACTGGCAGTATGAAGGGAGCGCATGTGGACCCTCAGTTCCCATTCCTAGAGTGTCTCTGAACGAAGGCACACCACAAAACTCTTCTTCTGATATATTTTATTTCAATGGAGACGATAGTAGTAGTGGTGCAGGGAGTGTAGTGCACAATCATTCAACAACAAATTTGGAACAAGGTTCTCCTCCAGGTGCTTGCTCAACTTTTATTCTGACTGAAGGAGAAGAGTTTCCAGACCGCAAACGGAAAATCAATAAAAGTAGTGGTGGGAAACCAGTTTCACATGGCATTGGTAAAATGAAGGTAGACGCAAATAGTGAAAAACAGTTGTCCAGCGGACAAGCCAATAACAGTGCTAATAATAATTCCAGTCCGAACGGGAGTAGTAGTGGAATCCAAAGCAATTTCAGTGGAGAAGAGGAAAATTTCGAGTGCCTCGGTGAAGGAAGTGAATCCTTCACATTTCACGATAGCATTGACGAACTATCCCTGCAGTATTCCAGGTAAGCAAAATATATAATTCATTTTTTTTTATGTTTGCGGCAATATTTTTTGAGGACGCATCCAGACGTCATTGTTAAAACACAATGTGTGCTTTTGAAAAATTTCCACTTTCATTTTTTCATGTCACCAGAATGAAGTGAGAGCCAATTTGTTTTTTTCTTGTGGATAAAAAATATTTTTATGCGTTTCTCTCAACTACTTTATACATGCAGAAACCGCATTGTCATCGTTGTCGTCATTATCGTCATACCTCATAGAAAAAATGCATTTTCTTCGCAGTACTGCACTGCATTCTCGTATGTACAAGTAAGTGCGATTATTAAACGCATCCAATTTCACACGCATTGTTGACACTCTAAAGTAGAGAAAAGATTTCTTATGTTTTTTCTAGGGTTTGTCGCCTTCATTTCTGTGCTCACATTACATTTTTTTCTGCCACTGAATGCTCAAGTGACAATCATGCTCGTAATATCGACTATCGACAAGGAGAGAATTTTATTGTTACTTACACGCATCACAGAAATGCATAACATTAGTTAAGTGTGTGTACAAAGTATAATGCTTCTCCGTTTTCCTTTCCGTTCAAGTGCACAGTTATCCATTATTTATTGTGATTGAACATGATGATCATCACTTAAATATAATGGGCACTTTCATTTTGTCATATTTTCTTAGGAAATGAGAAATCAATTTCACTTGAGCTTTTTCTCAAGTTTTTACTGCTATTGTTGTACATATGTCACAGCAATTTTGTGTGTAGATGTCTGTGTTAATATTGATATTGCATGCCACAGTTTTTTTCTTGCAGTTTCATTATCTGAGCAGAATTATTTTGCATAACCTTTAGTGGAAGTTTATTCTTGACAATAATTTTTTAAAACGTTTTTTGGGTGGAGGTATATGCAAAGGAATACGGTTAACTCAGTTCTGTTAGCACTGTAGTACAAAGTGTGGGATAATAAATAATAATAATCAAGCGTGCTTCCTTTCCGCCTCCTTTTCATAAGAACTTAAATACACGGATTTGCTGAGTGAAGTAATAAGGAAAACGAAACTTGACAAAAATGATTATAATTTCAGCTGCCCGTTCAAGTTTTCAGTTTGGTGCCATTTTTATATTGTTGACTACTGTGCGTGCACTTGTTGTGCGCACATTTGAAAACATCCTTCTCAACTAGAAAAAAAAATTATTGTGTTGTTGACAGACAAAAGGGGGAAAATAAAAGTTTCACTTTTTAACAGTAGCGCTATTATTATTTAACGTACGTTTTCAAAAAAATTCTTAATGACTTTTCAATGGAGGAGAAGGGATATCTTCACCACTCATATTTTTTCTACAAATTGGAGATGAGACATTCAACATAAAGAAATGTGTGTCATTCCTATATCTTCATACAGCGTCCTCTTCAGTGGTGCACATTGCGCCATATCACATCATTGTAGAATGAGAAAAGATGAGCACGACATCGTCATCACAATCAGTCACCGCCTCCGCTCCCTTCATCGTGTCTTCGTGGTGTGTGGTTTTCCGTTGAAAAGCAAAGCAGAATTTTTCAAAGATGAACATTTATCACGTTCACGCTACAAATTTTTTTTTGGAAAGCGATATATATTTTCATCACAAATCCTGTGTAAAATATCTAACGAATAAAGCATTGAAGTAGAATGTAAATATCCTTGCAGAAATGACAAATTAGATATTATTAAGGTGACAACATAATAAGTAAGGGTTCAATTAGGTCGACTGCTTGTTCCATTAAGAAATGATTGCAATAATTATTAATAAGATTGTCACAAGTTTCACCCTTATTGAACGTAAAGGAGCCTACAGTTTTTATTTCCACCAGTTCGGAGCGTAGGAACATACTTCGTGTACCAATAAAAACTCATGACTTGTGTCAATAAAGGAGTGTTGCACTACGTCAATAATTCCTTGTGTGACCAACTTATATTTCTTTGATCGGGAGAGTAATATTGTCGAAAAAAAAAATTGTCTTCGTCATCACTCATGTACCAATAAAAACTCATGACTTGTGTCAATAAAGGAGTGTTGCACTACGTCAATAATTCCTTGTGCGACCAACTTATATTTCTTTGATCGGGATAGTAATATTGTCGAAAAAAAAAATTGTCTTCGTCATCACTCACCAAACCAATCACCACGTCACGTCACCTCGCCGTCATAATCGAGAGAACATATGTCATGTCACGATGCATTTAAAGTGTAACATGGCAAACTAGCATTCGCTCCATCAATTTTCTTTTCTCATTATGTTCTTGTGAGAATGAAAATGGCAAATAGAACCATTACGTTCTGAACGGAGTATAAAGTGGAGAGTGGAGAAGGGCCTTTTGAGAAATGCAAAGTCACCATTTTTAAAAAGTAGTTGACTTATCTTAACTGACTAATGATAGGAAGGTAACACGCAGGTGCCACTGTTTACTCAAGTTATCATTGGGATGTCCCACCTTCCTTTTTTCTTCCCCACCTTGAGTATATTCATCCCCTTCTGATGTTTAGAGGACATTTACCTGTAATTTCGTTGTAAATTTAAATTTTAGTTGAAAAGTGAAATGCATTTGACATCAATTTTTTTTTCGTTGTTTTATATAAGAATATGTGGTAATAAAATTGAAGAGTATCTTTTTGAGGGAGGTAAAGAGCGCACCGATTTTTTTTGTTCAAGTATCTTACTATTTTATATGTAATTCGTTTCTCTCGAAAAAAAACTCGTATATTTATCAATTTTATTAACTCAGTTTTGCCTTGAAAGAAAAAAAAGGTGCTGGGATGATGACGAAATTATACTCGAGTAACTTTGTTTACTCTGTTCTTGTGTGCTCACCATTCTCCATTCAATTTTTTGTTTAGTCTTCTTCAAATGGAAATAAAGAATCCGTGTCAAGACGAATTGGGGAAAAAATTAAATATTTTTTACTTGCTCACGCTGTAGGCTTAATGATCCACACTCTGACATCATCAGCAAGACACAGCAGCAGCGTGAGCTCGTCAACAAAAAACCTATTATAGCTATTTGGCACAATTCACTTCACTGCACTACGCGAAGTCACTGCTGCGCTTCTCAAAAAAAAGTTCATTTGTCTCCATTCCCCCGACAAAGAATTAATGAAAGTGAATGAACCACGCTAACTACAAGAATTTTATATTTTCACGTGTGAGCAAAACGCATAAAAATGCTAACAAACTAATGANTCAAAAAAAAGTTCATTTGTCTCCATTCCCCCGACAAAGAATTAATGAAAGTGAATGAACCACGCTAACTACAAGAATTTTATATTTTCACGTGTGAGCAAAACGCATAAAAATGCTAACAAACTAATGACTAATGAATGAAACGAACAACAAAACAGTCACCAGTCATCATCATTATCACCGTCTAAATAAATCGTGAAACTGTCAGCAGTCTATGCAATTGTCGAAAAAAAAAGTAACTGAGAATGTAACGGCTTCGGGTTGCGCAAGTTAAACCAAAAATAGTGATTTTCATAATTTCGTAACGAAAAACTCACCTCATTATCGTTTTTCTTTTGTGGACAACTGCATATTTAGAATCAAAAATAGTAAATTATAGTTTACTTGTAGAATTGTATTTGTCCGTTCAAAATTTGATGCAACAGAATGTGGCATTATATGTTGCACATCTTCATTTTTTTAAAGCAACATCGTTTTTGCCCTTCACGATTCCCCATTCATTCAGACAGATCAATTTTTTCAAGAAAAATTATTATCACCATGATTTAAAGATACTACCTATTATTATTAGGTTTTATGGAATATTTATGGAGGTTCATACGTAAATGGAAAGTATAGGTTGCCATTACCTAACACCACTTTTTTTGCTTGTTTATGATTCTGACATGGTTCATGGTTCCATAAAGTCAAGGTGTTTCTGCCCTTCTCCGTTTCACTTCATTTCATTTTGCACTTGACAAAAGAAGCACGGTGCACACAACGCAGGAGTCCCCAAAAATTCATTGACGTTTTACCTTTCTGCTGAAAAGCTCCATTAAAATATTTACGAGATGCAGGGAAGCCTAACCTTTTTTCGTCCTCATCGATGGGGATATTAATATTGGTAATGTTGTGCTTACCTTTTTTCTCTGCTCACTTCCTTCCCATCGTAAAAAAGGTAAAGATAATCCAAGGGCATTTAAAGAACAGTATTTGTCATTATTTTATTTTTCTTCTTCTCTAAAGCACTCTCTCAAAGAAAGCTTGTGCTATATGTAGGTATTAATCCACATTCATGAACGAACAGAGTGCGCAATTTGTATTTATTTACTTCTTCCGACCGTCGGCATTCTTTCCTGGGTTCCATTATTATATGGACACATTCTCTTCTGTGCATTCATACTAATATTGGTAATGTTGTGCTTACCTTTTTTCTCTGCTCACTTCCTTCCCATCGTAAAAAAGGTAAAGATAATCCAAGGGCATTTAAAGAACAGTATTTGTCATTATTTTATTTTTCTTCCTCTCTAAAGTACTCTCTCAAAGAAAGCTTGTGCTATACCAGGTATTAATCCACATTCATGAACGAACAGAGTGCGCAATTTATTTATTTACTTCTTCCGACCGTCGGCATTCTTTCCTGGGTTCCATTATTATATGGACACATTCTCTTCTGTGCATTCATACATCATTCTTTTGCCTGTTTTCTTTTTTTGTTGTTGTTCTTATTATTTTTATTCTTTCGGATGAAATGTGTTTTGCTGTGTGTAGCTCGTTCGCGTATTATGTGACTCGTCACACTCATTCAAGGTGAAGGTTGATATAGGATTATAGGATGTTCAAAACAAAAGGTGGAATTGAAAACGCTTATCTGGTATTTTTGTGTTTGTGACCGTCAGAAGTTATTTACAAAAATACCAAAGAGCAGCAGAGAAGACCAGCAGCACAAATACAAAACTTGCAGGCAATTTCGGTCAATATTTAGAGGGAAATGAAATTGATGGGAAGTGGTGTTTCATGCAAGACGGCAATTAATATCCTAATCGTCTCTGCTTAATCTGCAGTAATTATCTTGACGTATACTATTGACAATTATTACGAAATACACAAAATTACTTTATGTGCAAGCGTAAAGGTTTTCATAATAGAAAGGTCAACCAGGGTCTTCTTCTTTTAGGAATGTAATTATTTAGTTCGTTCGTACAAATTGGGCAATTTTGAAGTACACCCAAAGCAAAAACTTAATTGTCAATTAATCGCTAATGTCAGTTTTTTGTCCTTTGTAGCTAAATTATGATAGATGAGGTACCTACCTACTCATTTGTGCGTGACATTCTTGGCAAAGTAATTTCGTGCATTATAATTTATAATGCATATTACCTCCTGTGTCTATTTTGAATGAGATATCATTCCAATCTCCTTGCACACTGCACCTACAGATATTTTTAAAAGGTAATAAATCAAGTCAAGTTCAATGAACAATTTCTTTTTCTTCCTTCCCATGCATGCCTTATACACGGTCTTGACATGAAACTGATTAATTAAATTAATCATTAAACCAAATAACAGTTGCAAAAATAAAGCCATTAATATACATCACCTACAGTTGTTTGCTTCCTAATAGATACGTTGTATGTAAAGACAATAGACATGGTTTAGAGGTGTCTTCCATAAGTAAACTGTAAAGATTACGTATTGTACCTAAGTGCATTTGATTTATATCACATCGTATCACATTTACCGTATCGCACACTTCATTATATTTTTATTTAGTAGACTTAACACTTTTTAAAATCATAATTCTGTGGAATAAAAGTATTGTTAACACAAGCCGACTTTTCAAAATGCGATAATTGACCATACAGAACCAAAGGGATAATGTAATTATTTATGCACACAGTTGTAAAATACATATTACTATTACACTCTGTTGGTTCACTACAGGTAATCAACAATATTGTACTTTTGCAATAATGCACTCGGTTACAGCACATTTTTAAAAATGGAGAAGAGGAAAAAAGTTTCTCTTTTTTCCCTCCACCTCCATCTTCTCATCGCTTTCTTCAGTATGTTTACTGCACACAGAGAGTCAATAAACGACGCATTTTAATTTATATAACTCAATTGAATGAATTCCTTCTTTTCATGTAATAAATCCATTAACAGAAAAAGGTATATATCATCGCCTCTTTCTTGCCTTTAAAGTTTCTTAAAAAAATGCTTGTAGCTTTTGCTGATGATTCAACAATCATAGTAGCGTCCTAAGGAATTATATAAATTTAATAAAAAATGGTCAATTTATTTTCTTATTTGCTTTTAATTTGGCCTCGAAACCATAATAAAACATGATGACGATGTCCCGAATTTTTTATTACTTAACACCTCCAATTACCTCCTTTTTCGAATTGAAAATTTTGGTGTTGCAACAAAGAATTTATTGTATTTGTGATAGAATTAAGTGTAACCTGTTCAAAATAACATTTTATTGATGGAGTAATAAATAACCTAGTGTTCTCACGTAGCAAAAAAAAGTACAAGCAAAGTGGATGCAATTTTAGGGCTTGTTCGTGCATGTGTGTTACAGATTTTCTGAAGGCACGTTGCAAGAAACAGGTTCATTAAAAAATAATAATCTAATCAAATTTGAAGCCAATGCGTGAGTCAAAATCTGGGTTGGGCCTTCGTTGAATTTTGGATACAAGAAACTTACAAGATGTAAACTTGAAGAAAATGACGGACTCGTTGATTACCTTCTTCTAAAAACGTTCACCGATGCCTATATTTAGAAAGAAGAAAACATTCATCAAGTTATTCTGGATTTAAATGTTTGTAAAGTGTGAATGGCGAAGACCGCGCGTGTTACAAAATTGTGCATGCGAGCTTGAAAATTAAATTTATCATAGTGTACCAGAAAGAACTCCTGACAGAAGAAACTTTCGGTGTTCAGAGATACAAAATATTTTGAAGTTGACACGAGAGTGACTTTGAGATGCCTCCTCCTACTTCGATATGGTTTTCTTGTTACAAAAGTGCACACACACAGTTACCAAGTTCAATGGATTTTTTTGCAGGAGACATAACGTGATGTGATCACGTCATGAAGTTTCGTATTCAAAGTGAAAATTTAAGAGTTGTTTGCATGACGCTGAGTAAACCAATGTATTAAGAGCGCAAGCAAAATAAAGTCGAGTTGAAAATAGTCTCAGATGGTCATGGTAAAACATTCTTCAATTGAATCGACTCTCTTTTGAGTGTCTTGGCTGTTGTATGTGTGAGTGTGAATGAAAATGACATTCACGGTTGGACATGATTTTTTTGTAAATGCGGTGCGCTACGGTACGCCATCGTATTAAAATGAGTATATTAGAGAAAAAAATGATTATTATTATATTGACACATAATACGTGGATAGTGTACTGATAATATTTTTATTTGGTTATGCTGAGAAGGGAGGATGTTTTGAGTCGGAATAATATTGTGCATGGTTTCATGAGTTTGCTACAGCAAATTATTAGGTTTTTAAAATGAAGCACATTGCATGCAAGCACATTTTCCTCCTCTATGTAGTGAGAAACAGTCAAGACCCTTTTTTTATCTTCAAGTATTTCTTGAAGAGTTGCGACTTGAAGCAGGAGCCAGAAGGATTGAGAAAATGATTTTCCCCTTCGACTTGCAACAATATTGAAGCCTACTGTGGGTTTCATGAGTGTGAACAGTTGGCTCCACATAGCCAAGAAGAAAATTGCTTTTGCATATATTTATTTTATTCTCTGTGTAATGTAATAATCCTTCGTATGCTTTGACTTTTTTAAATGTGAAGGAGTGAACACGTAATGCAAGGGAAGCAAGCGTAAAGATATTTCTTGGTTAAAGAATGAGTCGACGAGAAGCATTATTTGCCTTTTTGCTTGCATACTTCTGCATCCTTTCATTTATGGCTTGAAGTTTGCTCAGTTGTTCTTCGACTGTTGCAGCGTTGGCATCATGGTCGCAAAATAATACAATAATATGGCTCAATGAGTGAGTGAGCGAGTGAGTGAGTGACTGCGTGGAGACTGATCATTTAGAAAAAAGAGTGTTCACTTCTGCTGGCTTGCTGCGGTATCGTGTCATCATTTGTGTGCGTTTTTTTCTTTTTTTTTGAAAAATTTATTTGTTATTCATCATCATCCCCATTTATTACCACAGAGGTGGACGTGTACAGTGTTTGCGAGTGTCCAATATTCAAATTTCTTCTTTGAAAAAATAAGGTCATCCTCATACTGTGCGCCTCAAACTACTGTGTAGTAGAGGCGGTGAAGATTGGCGATGGCACAGAAGTTAATAAATGCTAATGACTAAGAAAGGAACCACATGACAGAGATACCACAACAAGAGAGATTCTCTTTTCGCATGGTGGTCTGGCCTTGAAGCACTTTTGTCTCAGAAATTTAAGAACAAAATACAAAATATAAATTATTTTAAGGATTATTACATTACACAGAGAATAAAATAAATATATGCAA
>JAHZNF010004044.1:0-12983 GCA_027744215.1 Troglopedetes dispersus | reverse complement strand
GCTGTAAAAAAGGAATTATCAGAAGAGAAAGGGATTTTTTTTAGCTCGAGCGATTTAAGTGGATAGGGGGATCGTGATGAATGCAACCGAATGAAGAGGAACGACTCTGCTTTTTATTCAATGGGTGGAATGAAAGTGAGGAATAAAACGGCCTAAAGGATTATCAACTTTACCTTGTTCGTTACGTCACACTCAGATCTCTCAAACCACCACTTTGACTCCTGAAAATAAAGTGAAAATATTTGTAAAAATCCAAGTTCATATTATATGTAGCGTTTAACAGAAACGGCAGCAAGTAACGTACCAATTTACTGAGCATCCCGTTTTCCTTTAGTTTCAGGACTTCCAGATTAATTTGATGTCTGCATGCGAGCAAGCAAGAAGACGAGCACGAGTGTGTATTTAAGCCAAAGCAAAAATACCTTCATTAAAATTCCATGTAGAGATGAAAAGTCCTTTAGGCTTAAAGGAACTCTTGCAAAAGTAGATTTTCACTTACTGCAAATAATAGTAAGCATGACAGACATGTCCCTTTTAATGTGGTTCTTTGGCGTGATTCTCATCTGCAGAATGTCTACGAATCTATTAAAATCCGTGCACAATAATAAATAGCATGTGGAAATGAAACCAAAGCACTCAACAAACTGCAGTTTCAAGCCAATCTCAATAAATATAATATCCCCTTCAGTAGCAAGCAAATACCTTTTTTCTCTCTGACGAGTTTGATTCCATCGCTGTAACTTTTTACGTTGAGTTGATTGGGACCACTCATGAACTCAAACATCCGCTTGTACACAGGTACCTCAGATCTCTGTAAATTAAAACCCATTTACTCCCTGCTTGCCTACTACATTTTAACAATGTTAGCTCCACTCAATGATATTTCAAGGGTCTAAAACTTTCTAAAGGGAAGTAATTATAAATGAAGCATTTAACGAGGAAGATACACACGTACCCTAAAAAATTCAAAGGTGGACCCACCAAGGAGCGTCCCATATTGAATTTCCGACTGCTCACTCAGATCCTTTGTAGATGTTTTTTAAAGGAAGAAAAATTAGGTTTTCAAGTAGTTGAAGGATACAAAAATACAAAAGTGGCCTAACCTTTGCAGACTTAATTGGGAGCACCATGCGGTTAACGGTTCTCACTGCTGCAAAGTTGGCCGTGTACGATGAGATTAGTATGAGTGTAAAAAACCACCACACACTGCCAACCACCCTGCCAGCCAACGACCTACATAAGGAAAAGTTTGTAGAGAACACGTAAACTAATTAGGCATTGACCATTAAAAACTTTTTTGTATTCCTCCCGTAACAAGCATCCCTACTAGTTGGTATTTTTTACCGCACCAACACAAACAACAAGTCAAAGTTTAAGTTCACAGTAAAAAATATTAATTAAGATTCTTATACATCAAAAGTAAAAACAATAACTTTTATTTGTCACTGTGCTTTAATATGACTTATTTACGCTTCTTGTGACAAGTTTTTGTAATTTTTTCTGGAAACACAAGAAGTGTGAAAAACTTTCGCTGAGTTATGATTACCATAAATGAAAGTTGAACATTAGAATCCCTGCTATCTGTCCCTAACAAATATTTCTTATTTATATAATTTGGCTGCTTGTGTTACAAAAGTATGTGGTTATTGCAACTTTTTTTAGAAAGTGGTTTGCAGGTAAGCAAAGCCCAGTGTACAGGCACCGTTACATGTATATTTGATCTTCACACTCTTGTGCTGATTGCGAATGAACACTTTTCTTGGATGCAAGTCACACAAGGTTATGTAAAAGGCAGGTCTATTACGTACTTAGCACGTCCTTCTAATTTCAACAATATGGCAAACGGAGAGATAGAGAAAGAGAGAACAAAATTAAATGTGCTATGTGTATTTACCGTGCCTGCACTGATGCCGTACTGAATATTAACGTGGTCTAAGTAGTTTGGGTTAAAATATTCTAGTTGCATGTGATGTGGCTAAAAATGTAGGTGATTTTCGAGACTCAAGATGGAACAGAAACAGTGAAAGTGTGACTTGACTACGATAAAAAACGAGCTGATTTACGCAAGCGATGCAAGAGGTTCACTATCATCAAGATTTTCTTCAATTTCTAAAATTGTTGTAGTTAATCAGAATTTGCAATTTATGAAGAAAGTGAAAATGTAACGAACTTTAGCAAGTAGGAAAACGGTAGAATTGGGTGAAGTCGAAATTGAAACCTGAAAAACTTATAAGCAGCGCACTTGTATCGAAACAGCGTACATTATTTAATTTGGAAAAAGTTCAGACCTGGGCGAAAGATCGCTTCCCTGTTGCACTAACGCAGCAAAGGAGAACCAAAGAGCATTTGGGAAGGAAAACTGATTATTGAGGATTCCTTCCGTTTCCGTGATCCATTCTGCGGAATTAATTCTGGAGACTATGTAGAGGACAAAGCTAACCCCAAAGTATGCCAGAATCACACAATACCTGTGTACACAAAAATCATTCCAACTTCTTTGCATTTTTGTGGGGGCAATGAGAGAAATGGTTGAAACTACTTTTCCACTAAACCAAACTTTTTGAGAGCCTAATTATTATTGTTACTGTTTATAGAAAATAGGAAAACTTGTTAGGTAGAGAATTGTACTGTACCAAGTGTTTGTAGATAATGGACTCATAAAGCCGAATACACCACTATTGGCCTTTTTCGGCTTGTAGGTCATTATGGAGATGCCTAGATTGAGGAATGGTTTTGTGAAATCTACCACCCGTTCTCGCTCCGCCGTGATTGTCAGTGGTGCTATTGCTACATCTGATTCCTTGAACAGCAATTGAGATATTTTCACTTTAGACTTTCTCTTCCGTCAACAGCATGAAGGTAGCTAATGTGAACAACAGATAGAGCAACAAAACTGTTGCTCGCGAGCAAGGGATCATTGCTACGTCATCATGATCATCATCGCCACCACCATAAAATTCCTTTCACCTCCAACATATCATTTCATATCAACTACCTCAACCGAGGCAGAGTAGAGGACTCCCTTGAGCCAAATGGAAAAGTCGTTACTGGTCAACTACTGCTCTTTCGAGATTGCACGTCGACACAGTCCTGTTTTCTGCATGTTCGCATGTTACCCCGAACATTAAAGTATTCCGGCAATTTATACTTCTCGAAGATTTGATAAGTTTACCATGCAGCATACCCAATAATAATGGTATATGGTGCCATTTTGAAACAAAAATTCAAAATTTTAATTTCCAGTTGCAATTACATACGCAGGTTATCAACCAGTAACGGAGCAATTTAACAGCATTTCAGTGAGGACCGAAGAACACATAATATGTAGTTAAACCTCTTGCGTCGCTCGCCATTGAATGGCCGTGTGATGTAATAAATTATTTATAATGTGAAAATAAAATCGGTTTTAGTGAATTACCTTCGCAATGTTAGTGTTTTGGTTAATTGACCATGTAATTTGTTAGTGAGCTATATACTACATGTTCATTGATGCATACAAAATATTATGGGAAACCTCACTTGTTCGGGAGAAAACAAGAGATTCAAAGAGAATATATAATTCCGCAGATCTTTCTTTTAAATAAAATAGTAAAAACCTTTCTTTATCTAACCTTGGCGTAAAAGGAGTACTTTGACGGAAAACGGAGGCAATGGAGAACCAAAGTGTGTTAGGGAAAGAAGTGTGTCTGTGGTCTGCTGCCTCAGTGGCTGCAGGAGTATTAGTATTTGTCGTCGTACTAGAGCTCGTGCTAGCACTGTTAGAAAGTCTTTTAGTTTTCCCCTGCACTACAAGAAGAACCCCAGCTACAACAACAAGTGCGGCAAATGAAGCAAACCAAATGGAGCCGCGCATAGGCTTGACAAAGGAAAACGCTCCAGGCATCTCTGTTTGCGGCTTCTTAATCATTATACTTATTCCAGCTTCCATAAAATCCATGGAAAAATCTACAACCGTCTCGCGCTGTGCTGTGATTGTCAATGAGGCTGGAATGTGGAAAGTAAACTTGTTGTAAAACTTTGGCAAGTCACGACGTAAAAATGTTTTAAAAGATTTAAAAAAGCTATGTCCAAGTTTACTACGTGAATCGGAGTAAACTATAGTAGCTTTTTACATTGTACTTAATTGGTTTTGTTGTGATTTGTCGCAAAATAAGCTTACCAATGGCCATGTCCGCTTCCTGATAAAAGTTGATGTTGTTTTGTCACAAAATAATACGTATTTATAACATTATTGAAAAAATATATATTTTATTAGCTAAAATATTCAACACATAGCAAAAACTACACATCTTCGCTTCTCCCTTTGATAAAAAACTTTAGCCTTTATTGAGGCGGGGAAAGAAACCGAGAGGGAGAGAGAAAAGTTTATTTCTGATTAAAAAGTGTTATTAGCTCTCAAAATTGTATGCCTCTATATTGGCGGGCGGAACCTTTTCGCAAAGGGGTCGTCAAAAAAGCTCTTATTTTGTCTTCAATGTGTATTAATTAAGAGCGGGTAAGAGGGATAGAGAAAGTCAATAGTTGTTAGGAATGCTAATCAAATTACGTTTTCTCCTTGTCATAACTTGGAGAAATATTATGAACAACAAATACGTATTCCTTCGTTAAACATATTTTTTGCAATAGAAACATGTACAGGCAGCAAATTGCGCACCGCAGTCTGGTTGTAAAGGGTGATGTTTTTTTATAAAAAAAGATATATTCAAAAAAAATCTACGGAGATGCCAAAACATTCATTCATTTAACTAATCAATCACATTCCAGGAACGGTTCATTCACTGACACAAATTGCGACAGAAAAAATCTAAAATATCGACCTACACAAGAAAACGATTAAGAAAGTAGGTTAACGTGTTATTTTTGCACGAGTATTTCTATTCTACGGTAGAAAAATTAAGACAAAATCAAATCAGAACATGAATGTTGACACCACAGGCACAGCATGTGGTACAGCAAGGTAATGCTATATCTCATCTCACCACCATAGTTTGTCAACACTTTACGGGGCGAAGTAAAGGGTTGGGTTTAACTTGCAAAAATGGAAGGAAGTATATTGCACAGAGCTTAAAAATCGGTTAACCCTTATTGTATTTAAATCCCATATTTGGTTGTGTTTGTGATAGAGTTATTTGCGATACGGACTATATTACAAAGGAACTCATTCTCAGGCTATATAATATGGTTCTTGTTGTTTTCGGTGGCATCTAGTTGGTTGGTAGGAGAAGAGGTTCACTATTGTGATTTATTGCTGTAAACTGCTCCGCTACACGTGATAATCAACGTGGACGACTGTGAAAGCTACACATGAAAAAGGAACTAATTGAAAAAATCGGTTGTTGGAAATATTTTTTTTTCTAAAGTTAGCTGAATGTGCTGATTATTTGGGTCGGACAAGTAAATACTTTTCCATTGAATTTTAGTGCAGCTCGGGAAAGGTCCTCTGCCTCTCCACAGTTAAAATGTTTGGAACAAATTTTTTGGAGGTTCATTCACTCATTGATGGAGCATGGTTTTTATAGAACATATTTTGATGTGACTATTCTACATGAAGCTAAATCTAAGTAAAATGTTAATTAAACGTGAAAAGCCAACAATAGTTGAAGTTAGTATAAATGCACATCATATGAACTCTTGACAAAGGCAGCGATGTGTAAAAAATGAAGCAGCAATGATTGTTAGTAAAAGTTTGTTGACTATGTGGACAAAGGGGGAGATAAATTTGATGAGGGAGAGTAGTAGAAGACATATTGGTCATTTATCTAAAATCATACAATTTAAATGTCTGTCGTTTTTTGATGATCCACAGAATCTAAAGGACATGCGTTATGCTACTTGTAGTTATTTTTTTTGATCATCAACATCTTCATCATCTCAGTTACACGACAATTTACAAAATCAGTAGTTCAGTGAACTGGAGCGTTATTGAATTCTTACGTGACGAATCAGCTCTCCAATCATACCTAGACAGAGACAATCAGAGTCAAGAACCATTCCTTGATTACTCAGCAGTCAATACTTACTTTTCATTTACTTCCACCGCCCCCGGGGAACAAGGCCAGTGGAGTCCAAAATGAGTGTACTTTTAATTTCATTCATTAATTAATTTTCGCTCGCTTACCATCCCATCCGCCGGGCGCAGCTGGATTTTCCGATCCATAGGTTTTATCTTTAACGAGAACGATTTTATCTGCCCGAAAGAAAACAGCAAAAAGAAAAAACGGAAACAAAAGAGCGAACAAACTCAACATTATTTTTCGCTTCTTCTTATTTTTCTGTAGCGTACTAAAAGAGGTCACTAATTTAACCTCGTGCTCTTTGCTTTTAGCGAGGAAAAACTTTCTATCGAAAATTANTTCTCCAGCCTAAGGAAATAGAAATAACCCAATAAGAAAGGCAACATAAAAAAAGATTGTGTGACTGTGCTAGCCGGAGAGATACAAAATGAAATAATTATACGCTTCTTATTTTTCTGTAGCGTACTAAAAGAGGTCACTAATTTAACCTCGTGCTCTTTGCTTTTAGCGAGGAAAAACTTTCTATCGAAAATTACATTTTATGTTCATATTGACGGCAATCATGTCTGCCAAATCCTTGCAGAACCCTTCGTATTGGTCATTTCCAGTGAGATTTTCACCCTTCTCCGCTTTCTTGTACATCAAGTAGGGCTCCTCGAGAATTGTCGTTACAATGTATTCCTTCTTCATATCAGGTTTCGTCCTTCTGCGCAACGGATCCGATAACTGTTCAGCTGTGATAAACCCACCAACATCCGACCATTCTCCAGCCTAAGGACATAGAAATAACCCAATAAGAAAGGCAACATAAAAAAATATTGTGTGACTGTGCTAGCCGGAGAGATACAAAATGAAATAATTATACGTTGACGGAAACTAAAAGATGACATCAAGAAAGTGTGTAAACAAAAAAAAATCTCAATTCATTTCATCCGTTTGATTCCCACACATTGCGTCCTGTTCTCACCATTTTTTTCTTTACATTATATCCGTCTGTATTGTTTGTTCTCTCATCATTTTTTATGCATGATGTGAATAAAACACATGTAACAATATTATAACTGAAGGGTATACAACACAAAACTTGTGTGTGCACAAGCTACAACTTTCTATCGATGATTCCAAGTTGTTCTCCACTAAATTTTACCACTTCCTTTTTCTTAGCACATCACATCACGCCTTCTTCTGTTTCAGCTTCCTTCTTCCCAGTAGTCTCCACTCTTCCAAAGCCAGTTTCTTTTTTTACCACGGTGAAATTGGTGAAAGCTGCTTTGTTCTATCTATTGACTTTTTTATGTGAGTGAGTGTGTGCTTAAGTACCTACATTTATAACGTACACACTCTCTCTCGGACTTTTGTTTCATATATATATCAAGCAAGTGAAAGTGGATGTTTCATTTCGCACAACACTAACTAACTGTGCAAACGTTAATATGGTAAAGGCTTACCTTTGTCTGGCCGTTTTCCAAAGTGATTTCCATCACGTCAACACTGAAATTTGTTCTCGAGCCTTGTTGATTGAATTCGATGTGCCCAGTAAGCCCTTCCGCTTGGACCTATGTATGAAATTGAGTTAGGCAGAGTGCGTGGTAATCAAGTTACAACAGAGTGCATAATACATATGACACGAGGGAGGGTACATATAAGTAGTCTCTAGTCGCAACCCGAGCATACCAAGTAAGTTTCTATTATATGTTTCCTATTGTTACAACAAGAGCAACAAACGAAAAGTCTCTCTGATCACGCAGCATATTCATTTTGGAGCACTCTGCTAATCCACCTTAATACTTTTGCTGACTATAATATATCATGCCGAAAAGGTAGTGACAATATAATGCTTTGCACACGACAACCACGTCTACAATGACAGTGTGCAAAAAAATATCCTCCCATATATTGCGGAAATCGAGCGGAAGTATGGCTACCCCTCCTTCACTGCCATTATTCATTTGATAATTGATATCCAATTTCTTTTTGCTGCTACATATTATCAGGGGTAATTATTCCGTTTGAGCAGAATTCTGTTGGGTGTGGTCCAACAAATATCATCTCATCTCTGCCAATTCCACTAGTCATCTCCAACCATGGAAAAAGAGCCCCACGGAGGAACACTTATTTACCATACAATTAGCAGACTATGTTATATTTAGTTAATGGAGCGAATGTGAAGCTCCCATACTAAATTTGTCCCAACATAATTGTTGATTCAAGCTATAACGATTGACTGACACGGTAGAAATGAAAGGTGAAATAGTCTAGTCTCGCGTCACTTACTGGACAACATTTATCACTCATGATTCCGTCAATACCCATTTTCCCCATTCGCCCTTCTCTTGGGAAATTTGCCAAAAAAAGCACGAAACAACTGAATGTGCTCAGATGACTGTAATTCACTATTTATTATAAACGTGTTCTGGAAATGAATTCAATTTGGAAAGTTGTTGTTAAACGCGAATAAATGTAACGTGAATCCAAGATATGTTATTAAAAGTAATTTAGAAAGTTGTGAAGTGGAACCACCACCCAATTTGCTTACCCTGCGGAGTCTGCTGTTGATCAACTTCCCGTGTTCGAAGGGAACAATAGGATTGAGAAAGTCAACACCCGAGTTACAAGTCAAATTACGACCTTTCTCTCGTCGCAACGCTTCAGGATTTTCCCGGAGGATGTTGGTGAAGGCTTCTTTAATTACCAACATGCCATCGTACATTAAAGCGGCTGTGGCCTTTTTTAATTCATTCCGACACGCACATTCCAACAGCAGCAAAAAGAGAAAACACAAGGTATTTATGTAATACAATGCAAACAGACATCTCTCCATTATGCATAACAATGTAAACGTATTCTTATCTAATTTTATTTTGTTATTATTCTGGCTTGCTGGGGTCTAAAAACTTTTTCCTGTTTGATATGCTCGCTCCACGACAAAATTAATATTACATATGCGCATTGTGTACAGCTGCCAGAACGACTGTGACAGTAAACTTTGATAAGATTTCTCGAAATTGGATGATTCACATTTGGTGTTCCATTGTGTACGCATTTAATATACTGAAGTGAGCATGAAAAGAAAGCGTTTATGTTCTTCACTTCATGAGAGCAAGTCTCGTATGTTGTTGCCAAAATATCACTTTGTTTAATATTATTATGACAATTGAACAAAAGATACGACACAACTCACACGAGTCAAGCGAAAATATCCATGTCGGGTAGGAGTTGTAGTGTAGTAGTAGACACGTTTTAATATTATTACCATGTCGTAACAAAGGAAAAACTTACAGAAATGTATCGTTTGCCCCCGCCTTCGAACTGATTTGTATCTAATGTCGCCCATCTTGAAAGAAAGTCTTTTACCAACTTCCGATCTGGGTCCACCATGCGGAAGCCTGTGATATTAACTGCTGTGGAAGAGAATTATATTATGTTTCATTATTTAAATGCGTTGTTGAAATTCACTCCTCAATTGGACTTAGCACATGATGATCGCAATTTCAACAAAAATGCATGGGGTCAAGCTACACAAACAACTAACATCAACTTGAAATCAAGCCTGTTTTCTTACTTATTTTGATAGTGTTTGAAGTTTTGTATTAGCTATTTTACTTTTCTAATACGTGTATTGCCAATTGTATTGTAATAGGCATACTTGAAACTGTATAAAATAAAATTAACTTACCAGTAAACTCAACAACACTCCTCTCCCAAGGTTCATCGAAAGCCTGGTTCCCGAAAAAATAATAATAAATCGGTACAATAATAATAATAATAAACATAGAATACAATGTTATTTTCAACAAGACGAACATTTTCCCTCTGACTCCAGCGACTAAACAACGGAAAAAAGGGTTAGTCACTTGAACAGTTTGAGCATGCAATATCTCTGTATTATGATATTAAACGACATAAAGAGCATTTGCTGGTACACTAGATTGTTATTGGCCCATGGGGCTTCACAAGAGCCAAATCATGTTCCTCTTTTCCTCTTCATGGCCTAGCACACATTTTACTTTCGCTTTTCTTCACTGGAAGTGGAACGGTTATAACACAATAACCGGAATGGCTACTGGATTGAAATTGAAAATACTCGCTGCGTTTCAGTCGAGAAGTAAAAAAATGGAAGAGGAGACGCACATCGATGCGAAACGAAAAGATTAAGTTAAGTGAGGTAAGTGGAAAGTTGTAATGGATTACTAAACTTACATACATGACGATAACCACACAGACATGCACAAGGGAAATAATAAGAAAAAGACAAAAGAGAAAAAATTTCTAACCAGTCCAGCGATTATGTAATGGTATGTCCTCCTCCCAAGGTGCAGGTCGCGGACGTGACTGATGATTATGTCTTTGGCGAGGGTTGCTGGACAGTCGAGTATTATGTGCTTTGGTTGAAACCTGATTTCAAGAGAATAGATATGTATACATATACATTGTCAGTCTGGCGCTTTTCGTCTTCATGCATTTTTTGTGAAATGCCGGCTTATGCCATAATAGTTAGATCTTTAAATCTGTTGGGTTAAAAGCTAGATTAAATGGCCGTCTGGGGGAACTCAAAATACAGTATTTATAAAATCTGGTGACATGCAAATGCTTGTTAGATCTTTAAATCCGTTGGGTTAAAAGCTAGATTAAATGGCCGTCTGGGGGAACTCAAAATACAGTATTTATAAAATCTGGTGACATGCAAATGCTTCCATGGTCTGAAAAGTCTGATAAATTGTGGATAGAAAAAAAGAAGAAAATGACACAAGTTTAAGGGAGAGGTGACCACAAGCAAAAAAGTGCCTACCTCTGTGCAACTTCGATATTCCTGATAATGGACAGGGCATCCATTACACTGGAAATCCGCTTCATGACTCGAACGCGAATTGAGTCATTTTTGAAGCCTTGTTTCTCAAAAATTGATTGCAGCCTTAGTAATCCTGTAGGTACATACAACACATATTGTACGGCTTCGGGTCACACACAGCTCACGTGGAATTTTTATACATGTATGCTTAATGCAGGCGCTAGATAGATACATACATAACATAGATGCCTGGAGAATGTGACTACTCTCGGTATCCGTGAGATGAATCAAATTTCTGCTTGAAAGGTTTATTTTTAGAATACCGAAAGCAACACTTTTTTTCTCTGGCTTAATCAATCAATCTTATTTTCGCTAGCAACTCCTCTCTACACTACGTAAAGAAACAGAAGTGGGACACCTTCATTCGAGTGGAATAAGTATATCACATTTCTCCATCCGTAATGGGCTGTGATATCTAAAATCGCTTGATGCAAGTCGGGACGAATTCTGGTGACAAAATCCAGCCGAGTGCTTTCTCTAGCCACGATCTCCGTCACCAGCTTGTCCAGCAGCTTACTCCGAGTTTCTTGCGCTTCTGAAGACACTGTGGAAGATGACTCAGGAGCACTTTCCAGCAACCTTTGAAACGTGTCGTTGATGAGAGGTGAACGGACGAGTGGACTAAGCGTTGCGTTTTCCCCGCGAGTCACAAAATCCATGGCGGAGTTCAAATTGAGACTTTGGTGGACCTGAAACTACCATAATAGGCTGGCTTAACGGTTACACTTTTCCCCAAAAAAGTGTTTGCTTGCTGAGATAGTTTTCCTGACTAATACGAAAGCATTAACTCGATTACAAAACTTTTGTCACTCTTAACTTATTATGCAAATACATCATTTAATTCGGGCTCAGTTTCCAAACTCGGTTAGGTTTTTTTACGGTGAGAGCAGACCATGTAAAGCAACTTACCTTGGACACTTTTCGAAGAGTAGTTGGGTAGCCTGGTGTAACGATTGGCATTTGAAAGGTATTGGCGTACGAGTGAAATGTTTGGAAAGACTCAGAGTTCATGGATCCAACAATAGCGTCTTAAAAATAAAACAAAACATTATTTACAATTCACGTATCGCAAGAGTGGAGGAGATCCATTAGTTGTGCAACTGGATTACTTCTAAATTAAATTAAATTATGCTCGTTGAACTACCTATTAGAAGTTTTTTTTTTAAATATTACTTTTCATGGAGATCATAGCTTATTTAAAATTAATGTATAAAAAATTCTGTTAAAAAAAGGTGTAACTGATGAAATCAACAAACTTACATACTCCTCGAAAGAACTGATTGCAGACTTTTTGTCGTGAACGAGGGAGGTGATGGTGATGATCAGGATGACATGGTGAGACGATAATGGCGGTGGTGAAGCATGTGGAATTTGGATAAGACGATGATAAATGGATCCACGGAGAGGTTGCAAAGGAATGATGAAAATGAGTTACATGAGCTTAATACAAATCTCGTGGTGAAATCTTCATTGCTACTGGTTTTCCCCAAACGACATGCAGAAATACGTGAGAATGTCTTTTGAGAACCCATGCATTATTATTGTCCGGCATGAGATCATTAAAAATATATATTTTTGTAACACTTTCCATTCCACCAACAACATATTATCGGGATAAGATCACATGCTAAGAAGACGGGCTAATGGAATTTGAAATGAATTGAAACTCAGCACAAGTGAAAGCATGGGTGCCCAAACAACGTATTTTTGTATGTTCTGCGCTACTCGATAGACCGATATAATGATATATAATCAAGTAAAATGCATTATCTGATGAAAGAATAAAGGAAATTACTTAGTTTCGAAAGTTTGAATGCGTCTGCAACCAACAAATATTACACTTTCTTTTAACACAAAACGTTTTCAAAGGCAAATCCAAATACACACAAATACAGTACTTATCTTGATTGTACCTGCTGTGTTGATGGTATCCACGTACGCGTTGAAGGCAAATTTATCCCTCGGATCCGAGCTAACGTTCAGAGGTGTAAACGTCGTTAAAGCGTATGCAAAGGCGGATTGAATCTCAGCAGATCCTTGCTCAAATACAACACCTGGAAGGAAGTTGAAAAACGAAAGAAAAACGAGAAGTATAGAGTCAATTTTCGATCCAACTTTTA
>JAHZNF010004043.1:0-16200 GCA_027744215.1 Troglopedetes dispersus | reverse complement strand
CATTTCGGAGCCCAAATCGTGACCTCATTCTAAGTTATCTGTTGCTGATCTCTGATTGAGATTTTTTTGTGCATTTACAGCAGGTTAATTTATTTTGGGTCCTATCAGGCAAGTGTAAAACTGGCATTTTGTCCCGTGGAGCTGTGGTCTGTGTTTATACTTCCATTTGATCCAGTATCAAAATATGTTTCGATTTACCAGGTAATACGCAGCTGAAGACGCAGAATTATCATTACCAGTCTAAAAGTTGGTTTGACCAGGTGATTATTTCTGTTTCTTCAGAATAGCCTTATCCCTGCGCCCAAGTCGGCTTTTCGGTGGGAACCAGTACCGGTCTGGGCACAAAGTTCCATGCCTTCAATACAACTCAATCTATATTCAACCACCAATCGATGGATGCCCTACGTTTACCACATTGGATCGTAAGTTAGAGAGAATTGGCATACCATTTTTTATTTAAATTAAATAAAATCTGTTGGACCTCAATCACTTATTTTGAATTAGTTATTCTTGAGTTTGAGCAAGAGATTGGTCAAGCAAAAGAGTACAGCAAGGCTGGCCTCCTTAAAACTGCGGAAAGAAGACGATCGTTGATGGAACTCCTTCCTAGCCCCGACGATGTCCTGGAGCCAAGGTGTATGAAGGATAGCTTTGTGACGGCGATCGTTCCTTTGAAGTCACGACCCGAAATCCGGGAAAGATATGTCACGACAGATGGGAGAGTTAGGATAGGACGACTTCTTGAAGATATGGACGTGTTTGCTGGCAAGTTTCTGCAAACATAATTTTTTGCAAAATTGAATTTGATAAGGCGTGACACCGACGACGACGGCATATTCTAATTTCAGTCTATAGCTGTTTCAAACATGTGAAAAACCCGAAGAGTGTTGGGAAACAAAATCCTTACTCCATCGTGACAGCAATGGTTGATAGCATACATATTGCGCGGGATAACATTACAGTACTTTGACAAAACGTTACTTCTCGGTTAACACTCACAACACACAAGCGAATCTTGATTAGAGCATTATTCTTGCCAGAACTCTGAAGACGTCAGGTTGTCCGGACATGTAACCTATGCTGGAAAGTCGTCAATGGAAGTTTGCATGATTGTCGATCAGAAAGATGAAAAAGGAGATTACCAAAAGCTCTTCGATGCTGTATTCTTCATGGTAGCAAGGGATCCTATGAATCAGGGTGCAGTACGGGTTAATCCTTTAATTGCAGAAACGCCCGAAGAAGAAGAATTCATGAAGGAAGGAAAAGGTAGTTAAAACAAAGTTTAATTCGAAATCAAGACTATCTTTGAAATACCCCGAGACTTTTTAAGTATACGTTTTATTCTCTCATCTCAAGAACGTCAGCGAATCAGAAAACATGAGGAAGAAGAAAGTGTCCTTAAGAAGCCACCGAATAAGGAAGAAAGGGATATTATTCACGCGAGATTCATAGAAAAAATAAATAATCCAACGAAAACACTTCCTCCTGATAGAAAGTACATGAAGGACTCTGTTTTGAGAAACGTGCTAATCTGTCAACCTCAGGTACTTTAATATATTTGTCAGTTTTATTCTGACCTGATTTTATATCTGGTGATTCACAAGATTGAAATCTAATCTAACCTATATGTTTTACAAATATAGTACCGGAACAGGTATAATAAAATCTTTGGGGGATTCATTATGAGGCAAGCGTATGAGTTAGCACTGACAAATACTTGGGTTTTTGCGTAAGTTTTTATGGCAAATACAATTGCAGTATTAGCATTCACAATGAGATTATCGAAAAATTATTTTTTATTCAATCAGAAAAAGGCGTCCAAAAATTTTAAACATTGATGACATCAAATTTAAGTTACCAGTTGAAATTGGATCCATCCTAAGATATAGATCTCATGCAAGTGACATTGCAGTTCCAACAGTATATTTATTTTTTGTGTTCATAAGGTGAAAATTAATTATTGAGAAGTTATGCTAAATGAAATTTAAATCATCACAGATTGGGTATGTAGAAGGGAATTTTGTCCATACTGTCGTAAATGCTGAAGTTGTCATCCCTCATCTTGGAGAAGCTCACCAAACGAACGAGTTTCATTTTACTTTTATTGTTCCTAAAAGTGACGGCAAAAATAGTGACCCTATTTCAGAACTAGAATTTGAGACATATGAAGGTCAGATTTATGCAATGCTAAAGTTTTTATATACCATCTTACTGGATACAAATAATAAATAAGTCTTTCTTGTTTTTATATTTTAGAGGCAATATACTATCTTCATGCCAGACGCCAATTTAAGAAAATGATGACCGAGTTTTCTGTTCAGTTTGAAAAATATGGAAATTTTCAAATTTAACCTACAAACTTTTATGACTTGCATGCCTGTGCTATAACTATGTACTCAGTTGTCACAATTTATATTTCCCAAGACCTATACATTTGCTTTGCATGTTTTTAATTAACATGACTTACTATGAACATGAAATTATGAAATCTACATCTGTACAAAACTTGCGGACTTGATTGCCAAAAACTTAATGTCATCCATTGTTTAATATTTGTGATAAAAACTAACCAACAGTATTACTAACATTTTCCATAATTTGTGAAGCGTTACCACTGCATTTTTTGTTGCTTTATGTTTAAAAATAAGAATAATTTTTTTTCTTTTTACGTTGGTGCCTTTTGATAAAGCGAACGACTTGCACAGAAACAATATTTTTATTTCTTTGTATATGTATGTTTCCTATTCATACACATTGGGTTATTATCATATTAAATACATTTGAATGCCTTTCTGTTTACTTGTCCTAAATAAATAATGATCTGACGAAGAAAAAATAAAATGTTTTCTCTCTAGCTCCAATATACATAACAGCATACAACATGCACCACTTTATTATGAAACTAAATGAAAATGAACGCTTCATGTTTTACAAGAAGCTTCATCAATACGTCCAGAAATGCTGTACGGGCATAATGCACGAGGAATAGCTCTTTGTTTTTTTATTTAGTTCGGTTCACAAAGCTAATTAGTAATTGGGAGAGAAATACTTGACAATGACGCGACCAGGATGAGCGAGCGTAGTTTATGAACAAAGGTATATTAAAACGCAAATTAGCATACCATGAATTGTAGTCACTTCCAAAAACTAAAAGATCTTGTGTAACTTTGAAAGAGAAATCTTAAAGATAAGAAGCAGTATATTATGACATGCTTACGTGACGTAAGTTTGCTGTGGACATTCTTCGTACAAAAACCAAGCAAACCCAATAATATTTAGTTTCGGCAAGATCGGTACTAGTTTGTTGGTTCCTCAACATTGACATAACTTTTTTTCTCTATAAAAGCCACGCACTAGTTACTTTCATTCAGCCAGTTTAGAAATACAATTAAAAAAGTTAAGACTTAACCATTACTTGACGGAAAAATACTAGCATCTTTTTAAAAGCAAGATTGGTTACTATTAATTTGAAAAAAAATGGACGCACGTCTCGTTTACCTAGTGTTAATTATGCTGGCATGCATTTGCCAGTTCCACGTTGTTACCTCAATTCCACGGAGCAATTTAGGTACGAGATATTATTTCTATAAAATTTATTCGCAAAATATGAAGAATAGAAAAAAGGTTTTTACTGTCTTATAATCATGGATTCATTTGTACAGAATTCTCGCTAAGCAGATATAAGAGGGATTCAGCAAGTCAAATTCTTGAGATATCAGACAACAGTCCCAACGAAGAATCTTGGATCTTAGCGCGTAAATAAAGCCTTCTTTGTTTTATTTAATTTTTGCAAGGTTAAGTATGTGAGTTAAAGAGACTACGTGTAATTATTTTAGAAAGTGCATTCGAGTGGGAAAAGAAGACCCGCGAGATGATGAACAAATCTCCGAATTCTAACAAGATCTAACATTATTCGTAGTCTTAAACTGAGACTAAGACATTACAGCAAAATTCATATACAATATTTCTATTGTTGAGATTGTGATTGTTATTATTATTTTATTAAGATTAATTTAAAATGTTTTTATTTATATGAAGTAAATTAAATGAAGATATGACTAAACTTGCTACAGTTAACTTTTTTCATAAATCACCTTCATCCCTGGAAGTGACTCATTTTGGAAGATATCATTGCACCATATTGCTGCCTGCTGTATTGTACACTTAAATTATATACTGCATTGAGGTCTGTATAGTAACAATTGGGTACCAAATTTGATAGATTCGATAAATTTCGATAGCTCCAGTAGTAATAATTTTAAACTGAACTGACAGAAAAAGAGATCCTCGATGATTATAAATTATAAAGAAAGAAGGAAACCGTCCCTGGTATATTGAGCGATTTGATCAGACTTTCTGTAACAGTAACGCGTAATTAAACTCCAGCCATTTTACTGACTAACCTGCTAACATTCTTTGCCAAGCATAATGTCTTGCTTTCAACGAGGTTCCGCTATTACCAAATTTCCAGGTCTGGGTGACGTCCCAGTAGCTAATCCCTGTGAGGGTATTGGATATAAGGCTCCATTTCGCAAAGTAATTGCGTCAATTTCCTATGCTAAATTGGTTATTCTTATCTTTCATACCTTTACTTAGCAAACATACTGTATGATTGCAGGAGGTGCCGTTCAGACTCATGTTTGTGGTGGAATGGTATAATGAGAAAGTCGAAATTGAGAAGCGGTTGCTGTTGTCTTATTTCCATTTTGATGGAACGATTGAGATCGTAAAATAGAAATTCTAAAATACATACTTAAAATGTCGTAAAATACTTAAAAACACTGAATTAACACAATCACTTATGTAATTAACTCTCATTTCATCTTACTCCAAATTATTTGCAGAAAGATATAGATCGTCACAAACCATTTTTGAAGAGAATCAAACTGGAAAATGTAAAACTGCAGGATCTCTTTGTGGGGAATAAGCTTTACGTTTTGGGGAGGCACATGATAATTTTGGAATACGGGGATGGCATTACGAGGGAGTACTGTACTCCACTCACAGAAAGAGCATTTCTCCTGGTGCGTCCGGAAGCGGTACAGCATCTTCCTGTTATTGTCCAGCGACTGGAAAAATGCTTTCGAATCCTTTTTGCAAAAATGGCACGACTAACCAATGAGATGGCCTGTGAGCTCAGCAAGCAATATGAAGGCGAAGAATTTCACTTGTAAGTTATCTTGATTATTTCAGTTTTGATCGGCAGATGGGTGGCACGCTTATTCTATTCTCACTCAACTGAAAAATGTTTTATGATGTAATAAGCACAAGACTTGTTTTTTACAGGAAAGCTGTAGATAGATTGAGAGACCATGTCGTAGTGGCATACTTTGTTATGGCTGAGAATGCTTTGGAAAAAATGAAGTATCTTGTTGGTGAAGATATGGATCCTCAGGAATGTCTCCTTAAATATCATCAAAGTTTACGGGCTTTATATGGCGTAGACAAGGACATGAATGGCTTTTATTACTCGGAAACCCCGGAATGCATAATGAAAGTATGTTTCTTTGTACACCTTCTTATGATGTTCTCTGACAAAATTAAATTTTTCAATAAATGCCAAGTACCATACTAATTAAGAGTCATACATTACCCATAAAAATCCTGTATAAAACAATCTCTAATTGAGAGTCGTTGGTAGGATGCCAGCTTTTTCTTTTCTGGATGTCCACGATGCACTCTTCCGTCAGAAATAAGACGCGATGGGTCAACGACTTGCTGTGTTATTAAGCCACACATTTTAAGAGAAGGTATACATACAAAAGCAAGCGAAAACGAAAAAAATGGTTGAGCAGGCTTCATCTGCGAATTTTTATTCTAGGTCGGGCAGGCATTGTTCTTGCAGACATAGTGGGTTCCGGGTATGAAATCACTGGATTTGGAATCTTTTGGCTTAACAAGAGAGAAGCGGAAGAATTTTATGAGTTATACAAGCGGATTTATTTTGAGTCTTTATATTGGGTAGGAAAAAAAGCATGAGTGAAAATTATGTACCATGCGAAGCGTTATAATAACTAAAAGTAAGAGTAAGTCTTTTTTTCAGGAAATGGTCGATGAGCTCGCAGTCGGGCCATGTATGGTAGTTGAGCTAGCCTCCAAAGCATGCGGGGAGAAAGCAAATCCAGTTGATTGTTTCCGCCAATGTGCTGGTCCACCTGATCCGGTGACTACTATTATTATTTAAGTGATTGATGAACTATAATTTTTACTACAGAATAATAATACTGGTGCTCTTTTCACAGGAATTGGGAAGAAAAGTTCGTCCACAAACACTGCGCGCACGACATGGGCTCACCAAAGTTCAAAATGCAGTCCACTGTACTGACTTACCTGAAGACGCCAATGCAGAAATTGACTACTTCTTCAGAATTTTGGATAGAAGAGCTCATGGCATTAAATGTGTTACCGGTGACATGAAATCGTGCTAATCCAGTTACAATTTTCGATTGATAAAATCATTTTATTTGCCTACTTCGAGATGCGCGATGGCTTATTCATATAAAATATCTACAAACCCTTTCTACATAAAGTAAATTACTGTAGGACTTGCGTTTTAACAGCATTAGAATACAAATAAATTCTTTCAAAGTACTTTCGAAAATGATAAGAAAAGTTCTCAGTTACATTATTTCATTTACGAGTAGTTCCCCAAGGATGATGATGGGAGTGATGTCGTTGGTCAAAAATAATCTTATCCCTTTGTATTATGTCTCTAATAAATGCACCCAAAAGTAGCATGTAAATCAAAGTGGAAATGCATCTCACAACGAATCTGCCAATTCTGGCTGACTCTAAGAGGCCAGTTATGTCAAATTCTGGGGGAATCGGATACCACCATATTAAAGCGAGAACAAACGCAACCACTTGTAAAACAAGGAAAGCGGCAGCAGCACCACCCATCAATTTCGGCGCTTCCTGAAAAGAAAATCATTGGTTAGGTAAGTTAAATTATAAAACACGGATCTTGAAATGAGCGCACAACCCATGATTATTTCCACACTTAACTTGGATCAATTTTCTTACCGTTTCTATAGCTCGGAAAATTAAGCATCCCAAAATTATTGAAATAAAAATGTAGATCCCAAGCCACATGAAATAGTATGTCAGAAAGGGCTGCAGTATAAATTCATTTAGCTTTCTTAAAGATGTATTCTCATTAACTTGATATAATAAATGGCATGAATAAATGAAAAACTCACGTCGTCATAATATGGGTACCAGTAATAGTAGTATTTATTCACATTAATTACATCAAAAAGGAAAGACCAGGCCAGGAATAGTGCGTCTATCTGTTGATTGAAGATAATCCTAAGTAATTTACAGATTACTAAAATTACAAATTCAATTGCAAATCTTGTTCAATCAAATTCAAACCAAATAAAACTTAAATTTAAAACTCATTGACTTACAATGTGAACACTGGCTGCAAAGTAGCAGCATCCTTTCAGTGATAAGCACACCACTTTACACATTTTGACTTTTAATATGTTGAAACAATCCGAACTTTCTCTCTCAGGTTCACATTACCCCACTAAACAAAACAGAACATCAAATATCAGTTTACTTTATCGAATTGTGGTCGTTGACTGTTAAACTGTTAAAGAAAAAAGAACGTCCTCACACGACAAGAATGCCTCTTTGAATGCAAACCAGGAGACTTTCCAGAGAGATGCAATATCCAAGAATTACATTGACGAATTTCGCATCCATAATCACGCACGCATTTGACATTTACTAATGCAGAGAACCATAAGTCAACACATTTGAATTCACATCTATAGGCATTTGAATAAAACGCAATTTGTGAGTTATTTGCAATAACGTCCATTGGATTATAATACAGCAGTTCAGGAGGAGCTGAAACATACACCAATCTATATCACCACCAGAGCGGATATTGACAAGATATGATATAATGAAGTGGCCTAGATGCACAGGTATTATTCCATGCTCGTAAATACTAGGAAGTTGTTGGAAACGGGTCATAATTAGTTGTCATAATTTGATTTACTGTTTACAGTGGATTTCTGGCAAAATTG
This sequence comes from Troglopedetes dispersus, assembly GCA_027744215.1. NCBI lineage: Eukaryota > Metazoa > Arthropoda > Collembola > Entomobryomorpha > Paronellidae > Troglopedetes > Troglopedetes dispersus. The sequence continues at coordinate 8,161 of JAHZNF010004043.1, read as the reverse complement.
CTCTTTGAATACATCGGCACGTTTTTAAGCTGGGTGATGGCCCACTCTGAAATAATACCAATAAATCAGTCATGGATTGATGTCAGTGTGTGACACATTCAGAAAGAGACTAGCGAACGCCTTGCCTTGTAGGATTTCACACTGAGGTTTAGATACCTGTGTTGACAATTAAGCCGGAAGTACGGTTGATGGAGTCTTATTTCCGATCTCAATTTTTTTAGATATGCTCACTTTATGAACTTGTACAATACTGAAAAAAAGGAATGCTTGTAACAAATATGTAGTATGTGCCATCTAATGCAGCCTCGTTAGCAGGTTACCTGAACAGAAAGTTCAGTTTCACTCACTCTAAATAATCTGGGAACTTTTACTCCAACTTTTCTATAAAACTCAATACTTCAATAATAATATTTGTACTTTTAAGTATTTGCAGAGATGACAAACTGCGGTGTACTGTAAATACAGTCAGTATTGCTCCGGGTGCAATAATAGTTGAGGAAGGTTTGGGGTTGATCAAATCCGTATTCAAGATGCATAAAAATAGTAAAGACATTATGTTGTTCGGAACATGATTGGAGTCAAAATTGTAAATTTAATTTCGCTACTATATCTTCAGTACGTATGAAAGAAATATACATATAAGAAACCATTCAGTAGTGAATGACAAAATTGTTTCACAGTTTCCCAAATTCCAACTCTATAACAACATATCACTTTTTCACTCAACATTCGATTTAGTTTACTGCAACCGTATACTTGGTGAAACACTAATATAGTTCGGTTCAACTTCTGAATCATGCTCTTTCAACGTCTGCCCCACTAACTTCCCGAACATACATCACAACGACAGAAGAATATGCAACAGTTGCTACCACTCCTAGCACAAGGAGTGCAATTTGGTGGAGTGAAATTATAGGTTGGTCATCATCATAAACTGAATTGTCTACTATCTCGTTTGAATTTGATGTCGCAAATTTACTATTAATTTCTTCGATAATATTTCCAGTGTTATTATTACGTAATTCGACGGAGGCTTCTTGAAGAATTGCCTCAATCTTCATGAGGTCATCAACACCTGGGGTAGGCGCGACAGGAGAAGTGCTCAGAGCAATTCTAGAATTTCTTGCAGAATTAGTCACTGCGAGTAACACAAGGTAAACAACAAAGGCGCTGATTTGGAGTGCGATAAAGCCAGCCAGTGACCCTTTGAGAAGTCTTACAGATTGCTGAAACGGGATTATAGATAATGTTTAATTTGCATTGTGATGAGAAATATCAAAGATGATAATAATAACATGCGTACTGCACTTACTTTCTCTGCTCCACGAAATAGGAGTAAACCAAAAACTATGAAAAATTGTATGTATAAAAAACTGAGACAGAGAGAAAAATACGTTGCGTACGGCTGCAAGATAATAAAAAAATCCTTGGATGAAAAAGTATCTAAATATATTTAATCTAATATCAATTTTATTTTACGCTTGAAAGCTTATTTATTACATTGTGCCAAATTTCCGCAATTCCCAGCAAGTCAATAAAGAACCCCACCAGAAAAAGTAAACCTATTGTCTGCAAGTCAAAGTAAAACTTGTTCGCTAATTTTTGCATCAAGCGTTTTTGCATATTTTTAAAATCTCAACATAATAAATCACCCTCGACCCTTACAATATGAAGACTTGCTCCATAATACGTACCTCCTCGTAAGGATTTGCACATTTTTGTATACACCGCAAACAAACTTTCTACAAATTGTCACTGTTGGTCCACTAATGATGGATATTTTTGTTCCTCGAAGAAGAAAATGTTTTCACTCTGGAACTGACCAGGTTGTTTTTTGCCTTATTGGCCTTACTTTTTTCCTGGTCTTTTCTCAATGATTAAGAAAGTTTTATTAATTCAGGCTCCATTTTCGTATAAAGTTGAAGCTTCTGCATCAGTTTTTGGAATTTAGATTTTTCTATCCTGAATGAAGAATCTAAGATCTACAAGATGTGTCACAGTATCGTCATGAAACGCGTATTTTTTCAGTATAACTTGATCGATCATTATGTATCAAATTGCCCGGAAAAAGCTCAGCTAATGCAACGTAATCGTTTCACATCCTTGTACAAAAATGTTAGCGAAACTAAACAAACCATACCGATAGGTTCTGGTATAGAACGTGTTAATAATTTACACTCGTACAGGCATCCTTACCTTCAATTTAGATACACATGTTGTATCCATTAAATTAAAATGTGGTCATGTCTTATCATTTCAAGACGACCTCGATGGCTCGACATACATCGAGGTTGTAGTAATAACAAAGAATCTTATTACACGAGAAACAAGAGAGAGGATACTGTTACGGAAAACCGGAAATGATGCTTGTTGCAAAACAAATATGTCAAGTGGCAGTGTAGCCAGCCAAATAATGGTTTACATTCTGATTTTCATTTTATCAGATAAATGAAAAAACAAAGCACAAAGCTAAAGCCTGCTTGAAACTCAAATGAGAGGTTAGCAGCTTTTACTTAGCAGAGTTGTGTTAGATTGGGTGAGCTGCAAAAATTAGCAAGACATGTCGTAGGCTTCAATGAAGTGTAAATTCTAATTTGTGGAGACTGAGGTGAGTGTAGTAGCGCTGCTGGGAGCTAGTTGTACAGGAGCAAAAAGAATTAATTGGACATGTTGCCAAGAAAAAACGACACGTCAAGTTCGTGCAGGATGCATTGGCGGAATTTTTAAGATATTTGTTCGAGAAGTGAGGAAAATACACAAAATTTTACCTTGTCTTATTATTTCTGGATTAAATTAATTCTGCATTTCACACAAGTATCAATTTTTGAGAGACACGCATACTCATTTGACAGGTAGTAAATACAATGAGCGTTCTTTTTATGCAGGACAGAGATTAATGTAAAAACACTTCATATGGATGCAGCTAACATCGCAAGACTTTTCGCACACAATCTAACATTTAAAAGAAACTATTCATGGTAAAAGTTTCATCTGGGAAGGTAGTTTAGAAAAATGTCTAGAACTCATAGAATTAAAATTATTAATTCTTTTCAGATTTTGTGTAAAAGAAAAATTCTGAATACATAATATACGTTATCATGCAAAGCTAACAAGCCCAGAGCAAAAAAGGGCGTAGAATAACATCAAAGTTGAGCACAGTTATAAACCTTTTTGATACAAGGAACGATATAAACATTAAGAAATATATTTGCACGATACGCCGATACGCTTTTATCTAATGTATACGCATGAAAATGGATATGAAGCATTTTCATTAATTACTTAAAATTACTTTTTAAATAATTAATAACATAATTTTGCTCATCAACAAAGTCATCCCCAGCGAACATTACACGGTTTAGAATAATAATTATTATCACCTATCTATGTTTTACACCAGTTACATATTTACACTCGACGACTACGCGCAACGATCATTTTCAACAGAACGAACATCAACAAAAACTAGAACAAACATCTCCAATCCAATCCAACTAATCCAACATAACATCAACATCAACATCCGTCCATTCATCCAAAGTGTTATGGGAAAATGTAAGTGAATGTGCAATGTGCATGAAAACAACAACAAAGAAATCTGCTGGATTTTCTTCTACTTTTACCCGTAAAAGCATTGCGGGAGATAGTGGAAACGAAAAGGGTTGAATGAATGAAATCCAGCAAAATGATCATAATAAAAAAAAGAAGAGTACAACGTTTTCCGTGTAATGAATTTTCTACTTCTACAATACTTTAATTATTTGGTCTTATATTTTGCAAAAAAGTCTCAGATCATTCCACACACATTTGTTGAGCAAACAGCAAATAAAAGTGCATAATAAGAGTAAACATTTTACCGGCAATTGCCAAACTTGTAAATAGAGTTAAGAACTGTTGACCATCAGTCAGTCTCCTCAAATTCTATAATTATTCACTGATATAGCCTTCGTAATGGACGAAGTTGTAGTTGCTGCCACTCAATACTCGGATAATTTAGGCGATGCAGCTGTGCATACTCAGAACACTTCGGACAGGGTTCCAGAGTCACCACCTCGGAACACGCAAGACTCGCAGGAGACGTTGGTGGTTCCTGAATCACCTCCAATTTATACTCAAGACGCTGGAGAATTATCTGGCAATAAGCAAAGCGCTTCAGGAATTTTTACGATAACTGGTCGAACGGGCAGTGATGTGGTTATTGACATAGAAGATGAAACCGTGGTTGACGGACCTCCTAATGGAAATGCGACTGCGGATATGTCCCAAAATGATTTTGAAATTGAAGAGTTTCCCGAGGAAGACGATGAACTATTAGTGTCTGCTGCTGACAAGGCTGAAAAGTCCGAAGCGTCGCGGTTAGATGAAATCGTGCAAGATGAGATACCTGAAGAAGCACTAATCCCCACATCGCCTGCTAGTAATGCCGGAGTCATTGATGATGATCTGCGAGCGCAAGAGGAGAGCAGGAAGAAAGAAGTGCAGTCTTTTAAGAAGTTCAAGGAACTTGACAAAATATTTCCTGACGTGCGCTGCTCGGAACATAACACAGTCGCATTTTTCATGAGGGTATTTATTATGAATCGAATCACAAAATTGTCTCATCATAAAAAGATTGTTCATAATGAAAACAAAGTAAACAAAAGCTTGACTTTATTTACCTATGTCATCTTGCATTTGTAGCCAAATTACAGACCTGGAGATATCCTCCAACCTTATCCGGCAACATGCGTGCCCAAATGGGATCCAAAATTTGTTCCAATGCCATTTTGCGAGGAAAACTTTATTTTGCTACGATCCAAAAATCGTGAAAGTCGGAATGAAGAAGTAAGCTCTATTATTTTTTCTATTTTAGCGAAGCTATGCCCGTGCATATACGGTAATGTTCAGAACTAGTTGAATACCTCAAGACATCAGATAAGTTCGTAACCTTTTATTGTTTTCAAAAATCTTAAATTATCAGGAAGACTTGGTGCGACCCCCTCCTAAAAGAGTTATGGTTTGGCAACGTGTAACGGAGGCTCTGTCGGGTTTTCCAATTTTATGTTGGGAACACATTGAGGATTGTATCAAATATTACTGTGTTTTGAATGGGAGGCTTAAAGCCCTACGCTATTGCATAGAACAGGTAATTTGACTTTAATTTTATTGAAAGGGTTTTAATCAATTTCATAATCTAATAAAAAATAAAATCCTGACGTCGTGCGACTGAATGCTGGAATGGTGAATTTTTATAATAGATTTTGACTCCAGAAGAACGTGAAACCTTCTTCTTTAAGGCTATTCCAATGATGACGTCTCTTGTTTTGAATACACCGGATATCATTACCTGCCCTATCCCAATTCTAAGAAAAAATGTTAATTATAACATCTCCCTAAGTCAGAAACAAATTGCATGTTTGCTTGCCAATGCTTTCTTTTGCACTTTTCCAAGAAGGTTCAAGGGAGAAATGGACATGCCTTCAATAAATTTTAAAGGGTAATGTGAAGTTCAGAGAATTAGCTGTTGATTTCAATTACACCGAAAATAAGGATTTAACCAAAATGTTTTCAAACTCCAGATTGTTTATTGAAGAAGATGAGGTGGCCATTTTACCGAAAGCCCAAAAAATACGATGCTTGATTCACTACTTCTGCCGAATAGAAACCGAAAGTAAGTTGATATCCTGGATTTGTTTGTATGAAATCTTTTCCTAAGATACTGCCGTTGTGTTTAGTTTAACTGTTGTTGCAAGACTCACAGTTTTGATTACCTATGTTTCTACGAATTTTGCATAGTGCCACAAGGAGTTGTCACATTCACGAAGAAATTTTTTAGACATTCCAATATGCCAACTTGGGAAAAACTAGACAAAGGTTTAACTAAGCTCGTCCCACTCATTGAAGGTACCATTGAGGATGACGGTGCTGGAATGCTTAAAGTTGATTTTGCGAATTGGTAAGAAATTAATACCGTCGCCCCGCCATTTGTGGTCATGTCATGTGAGGAATAGGACTTTATTATATTGTACTCTATATGGGTTTGTACAGTTTTATCGGAGGAGGCGCTCTAAGCAGAGGAGCCGTGCAAGAGGAAATCCTGTTTGTCATTTACCCAGAGTTGATTGTCTCACGATTATTTACAGAAAAGCTTAATTATAATGAGACTGTGATAATTACAGGTATGTATTTTCAATTGTAAAGCAAATGCCAGAAAATTGTTTTATGGGGTTGCAGTAATTTATTACCTTACTACCGATTTGTTTTATAGGCTGTGAAAGATTTTCAAAGTACAAAGGATACTCTGTTAATTTCCAATTTGACGGTGATTACCAGGATATAACCCCGTACGACATAAAGGGACGACGGTGCACACAAATAGTAGCAATCGATGCTCTTTACATTTCTCGTCCTACGTTTCAGTACCATCCAAAACATTTTACAAGAGAAATTAATAAGGTGCTCAGCTCAAACTACGAAATTTTAGCAATACTGATATTACAAATTTCACATGCGAACGACGTTATTGTTACATTTACCTTACCATGTCTATCTGGATTTTTAGGCTTACGTAGGGTTTTCTTCTCCGATCCCGCAACCCGTGGCAGTTGCAACTGGGAAATGGGGATGTGGAGCTTTTAACGGCGATCCCCATCTGAAGGCGATAATTCAATTATTGGCAGCCTCTCATGCAGGCCGTGACGTAGCGTTTTTCACCTTTGGAGATGTTACTTGTTTAAATGATGTTATTTCTATTTATAATTCAATTCGCGACATGAAGATAAGTAAGTACTAAATATTCACTTTACAAGTATTGCCTTAAAACAAAATTGTTTCCCACAAGATATTTTGATGACTCATTCAAATGAAAAAAAAACTATTCTAGAGGACGTGTGGAATTTATTACATCAGTACCATACCCTGTGCTGCGCCAGTAGCAAAATTTCTCGATCGCTGAAAGATTTCTGCAATCAGTATGCAGCTGGGAGATTATGGGAAATTCAGCAACAAGAAAAGACTCGAACGGCAGAAACAGCTAAGAAAACAAAGGATGTGCCAATTACACACTTTTATAGTTTCGAAAAACGACGCACAGCCCCAACCCTGGATGACGATAGACTAGCTGATATTACAACAGGAATTAACAAAATCAATTCGACCTCTCCACAAGCATCAACATCAGGTTCAGGAGGAAAAAGACAGCGCGAACGTGATGATGACGAAGATGTAAATTTAACAGAGTCGCAGATTGAAGAACTACTCAAAGATGATAATCGCACGAGTACCACAGACACGCCAAAGGATCCAGTGAGAACGAGTGAAAGTACCGACGATATTAAAGTAAGCAGCCCTACTAAATCCTCAAAAAGACCAAAAACTCTAATAGATTTCTACCCTGATCCTGCCGGAGACAGTGACAGTAAATAATAAAAGTATCTTCCTATAATAGGAATTAAAATTTTTTTCCATTTCCTCTTAAATCAAATTGAATCAAACTGGATTAACTTATTACCTGTTCCAACTTATTTTAAGTGATGCGTGTATAGTATTTTTGCCACTTTTGCGCATGTTAGATTAAACTTCATAATATTAGGTATAATAAATTGTAGATAGTAAATAGTAAGTAAACTTTTTTAGTCAGTCGCAATCACTAACTTACATTTGAAACTTGAGAGAACTTTAAAAAATACAAATATCTAATATCTCAATATGCAAAATGTTACGGGAAATAAATTACGGACTACAGGCAGATGTCAAACAAGATATTAAATGAAACATGTTGTTTTGTTTATTTCACATATCGAATAAAAAGCCTTATAAAATTCACATTCCAAGTTTCACGAGTTAAAATTAGATCGATCACTTACGGCGGACACCGAGACACCGATCTGTTCATTGCAATTCGCCTTTAATATTAGGGATAAATATTATTATTAAAGAAAAAGTACCTCCGGCTTCATGTTTCTTTTAGCCTGGATTTCAGCTAGAGAAGCGCCTACGATGGCTCGTTGGAATTTGTGGGTCCTACGCGTTCTTCGTTTTTGCTGTTCTTCTTCTTGACCCTTCTTATGCTTCCTCCTGATAATTTAAACAAAAACATTTTCCAGGTTACTTATCATGCAAACACTAACATTAAATTATTCTTCTATCTACAGTATATGTACATTAGTTCACGATAGTTCAG
>JAHZNF010004042.1:0-17644 GCA_027744215.1 Troglopedetes dispersus | reverse complement strand
AACCAATAATTTAGTAAAAGGACCATTTTCACTACCAGTGATCTTCCTCTTAAATGCACGTCTTACTGTGTTAAATTCTTTCCAATTTGGGGGAATGCCACATACATTAATACGCAAATTTTTAATTTAATTGAATTAGGTTGGGCTTCCAGATTAATCGGAGTTTCATGATTTTTTTATTCAATTGAGGTAGGGTATTATGAATGTACTTGGATAACATTGATATTGCATATTCGTTGCCTGAGTCCAAGGAAACCTTAACTAATTTTACTTTAGGGATTACTAAGAAACCCAAAAATACAACCACATAAAATTACAAATACAGCCTAGCTTGCCCAACCGAAAGGTTTAAGGTTTCTCACGTTACCCCGAAATTTTTTAGTAATTTTAAACTTGTGTACCCTTGAGGTGTTGAGACGCCTGCTATGCCTGTCGGAGGGGGAGGAGACTTATGAGATACATCAAAAAGACCAGTCAGGTCACGCTCTTCCCAAACTGATGATGACTATTTATATACTTCAGTCAATTCAAAATATAATAAACAAATTCTCAAATTCAAGTAAAGAAAAATTTATTTGCAAAATACACGTAAATGTGACTTCCTCCATTCCCCAATCGGCAGCTAATAAATACAACCTGTAATTTAAAGGGGGTAGCACGAATTGAATTAAAAATATTGAAGTTATTGTTCTTCAGCTAACTGGATTGTATCATTAAATAACTTAAATACTAACACATAATGTGTTAAATCTTCAAGGCATTCGGAACTTATCTTAAACAAAAATTCATACAAACAAAATATAACTGTGCGCAACAAATCTAGACATCCACTGCCCGAATAGCTATATCAAATTAAGTGCGCCATTTAAAGTTTTGCTGTTCTGCAGTGGATAATCTTGCGCAAACATGCTTGTAATTATATATACTAATTTGTTATTTATCTGAAAGCAATTAGATTCCTGAATACGTGCCAATAATCTGAATCATAATTAATACATGAAAGAAAAACGAACTGCATTCATTGTTGAAGGAAAATTTTCACCAAAATAAAATACTTTGTGTAAAGTTCCTATCAAGCAAAAACCCATAAGAAGCATTTTTTTAGTATTGAAAACCCAGAGGTAAGCAAAAATTCTGAATCGCTTACAAAAAAACATTTCAGCTTAATTTTCAGAAAATTATATTAAGATCATATTGTGCGTCAATTAAGACATAAAATTATACCTTATAATGAACGCTCCTATTCGCTTAAAAAATTCAATTACGCATCTATTATTCTTAGCAACAAGGTTTTCACTCACACGTAGTATATAATCATGATTAACTGTAATCCCATTTAATTACTACTTTCCAAGTTTCCTTTTCTTATTGGAATTTGACGATTTGTTCCTTCTGTCTGGTTGTGAAGTTGTGTTTTGGTCAGTACTGAAAATTCTGGGACAGAAACCCTGAACTGCTTCTTGGTTGTAAATCCTGCTTGCCTCTTCTAACATGCATCTTAAACTCCCATTTGTTTCATTTGAAGTTATCGGAAGCGCTTTCTCAGGAGTCCTCGTATTCTGCTTTTTCCCTTCATGATGAAAGATCCAGGAGGCTGGAAGGGCACCGATTGGGTCACTGTACTTCATGACAGATTTGATGGGCAATGATATCCCAGCATGGTTTTTTTGTTTGTGCCTAACCGCCCTTGACTTATTTGTGGTTTGGTGTCCACAACCCGGTACTTGGCAGCAGTGAAGAATAGTTCTCAGCGAATGAACTCGTCTAAAAAAATATTTTGGCTTACTGGACACATTCATGTTAAATTTTTCCTAGAACTAAGGGAGGAGTCTGTTACTCTTACCTAATATGATCCGTCATGGCATTTACGGACATCTCTTCATCACATAAACCACAGGCGTAGTTCGAGCGTGAAGTGTGTGCTTCCTTCTTTCTCAATTTGAGTATGTCCTGGTTGGTTTCTCGGAATGAATCCTGGCTACAAAATCGGCCTCCATTTTTAGAAGCCACATCAACTAATATTTTACAACTATTCTCGCCTGCTATTATGTCATTCAGTTCTGTTTGAAAGCTTTTGATGAGCTGCTCTGTTGATTGCTCTTTGTTGCGGTTGGCACATGTGTTCAGCATTGATGTCACAACATTCTTCACGCCGTTGTGTGTGGTAACGAATTTAGCCAGAGTACTCTGCGGGACAACATCAAATTCGGGAATGTTTAAGGAGCAAATTTGTCTTAATTGTTGTCAGTATTTTTAATTATATATTCGTTTGGATGAATTTATCCCTAAGTCTTGAATAGTTACAACAAACCTCAGAGAGTTCCTCGATACCCACAGATACTGCAGTTTCTTTCGATTGTATGACGCCAGCTTCGACTTCCGCTCCTGTCAGACTTTCTCCGGAGAAAGCTCTGGATGATTTGTCCGTGGACCTTTTCATATTGAGAGAAAATTAGATACAGTTTGTTATTAAATGTGACCTTAAAGCTAAATTTTGAAGTTAAACCAATATGTATAGGCATACAATTTCAAAATAGAAGGTGGAAAAAAGTTTAAGGAACTTACTGGAGGCTTTGCTTGCTAGCCAATTGAATCGGTTTGCGTATGATTTTGTACATGCGCGCCATCTCCTCAAATTCCTGCCGCTTGGTAATATTGCCCTTCGTTTTGCAATTGCATATAAGTGGGTAATCTGACTCAAAATGTTCAAGATACCATTGGTGCCAGTCCTCACCAATTGCACCCCATGCTAAATTCAGAGTGTGAGAAACTGAGGTCCCTTTAAAAATATAAGAAAATTTTATTCCGATTTATCCTGATTTATGATATGCACGTTAAAGTTATTCCATGAAATAATTAATGGTACCCCCATGTAGCGCCTGAGCTCCTATAATGAGGGCTTCTCCGGGTTTCTGTAACACTCTTGTCACTTTTATTCCGTGTTTTTGTAATGCGGATGGTTTAAGCCATGTACCCTTATGTGCCAGTGGATCCCTACATCTTTTCAGATTCATTCCCGAGGCTTTCCCAGCGCTCTGTCTTAGCACTTCCGCAGGGTACATTAACCTCACCTTACGGTAGTCACTTGCCGGCACTACCCACCATTCCAATTCACCGTGTAAGCAGATGTTGACGCTGTTCATAAACGCTTCCTCTGTATGCCACCCGAATTTACGACCTTAAACGCAAACCAAAATTTTAATGACATAAGATGTTCTTCCTGTATAACATTGTGCCATTCATATGATATGTTAAAAATAGCATATTGCAAAAATTAGGTAGGTGGGTTTGCATTTGTTTTAATCCTTGTCGAAGTTAAATTGTCGACTTGAAAGTTTAAGTAATTGGTTTCAAGTTGGTAAAATGCAAAACAGGAAAATGTCAAAATGTTCAGGAAATGTACTGCTACTAAATTGAACTTACATTTTGCCTATTATCTTAAAAGCTAAAATACATCTCTGCTTATGTGCCTTCACCAAAGTTAGCTTCAATCATGCCGTGCCCACAGTACACAAACATCACCACACCGTTCATGTTTTAGAATAGTAAATATAAGCAGAGTTGCACCGTTGTTGACATTTATTTTTTTCTCATGTCATGTCATTTTCTGTCATTTATGTCATTTCTGTCGGACATAATCATGAAATTTTGGAAATATAAATGTCCAGCCATTTTTGGCATAAATGACATTTATGCCATAAATTTGTCGTGACATTTTTGCCATAAATGACATTTATGCCACAAATTTGTCCTTTTTACATTTTTCTGATATGCACAGCATGCTGCTCATATCCTGCCCCATTCTTCGCAGCACACTGAAGGAATAGAAAAGCCACAAAAGGAATAATAAGAAAACAAACACGATTCTTGTTCATTCACCTATCTAATTAGTTCTTAGTGTAATTAATAAGTCAGAGTGAACTTTGAGTAACAGTTAGACGGTCAGTAATTGCATTATAAATTGAAGCCTCGCATTGCTTAACCATAAAAATGGAGTTAGAGGAAAATTGAAATTGTGGAAGGTTTTCGTGTAAATTTAATTAAATTAAGGATTTATCTTTAAAAAACGATGAGAGTGCTGCGATATGGATCGAGACGGCTGCATCAATATTTTGCTAGTAACAATTTTTTTGTCAACACAAAATAAAATGGGTTAATTAGAGAGAGAAGGTGGTGGTGCTGTTCCTTTGAGTTTCCCCATTGATTGCGTTTACCCCATTGACCCCAGCAAAAATCCTACCTAAATATTGGCTGCTTCAAAATGCAAGTTGTGTTGTTTGTATTATGTATTGAAAAATTCGCTAGTTTTGAGTATGCTGACAAAAAAATAAATGTCATAAGCCATGACCTTTTGACAAATTAAAAATTAACTTTTTTACTATGTTGACAAAAAATAAATTTGTCAAAATGTCCTTGTCTTCAAAATGTTAGCATAAATGTGACATAAAAAGCAAGTGACAAATTGACATTTATGCCAGAAATAAATGTCAAAAATGTCCGACATTTATGACATGGTTTAACCCTGAACATAAGAAACGATAAGAAGGATATGGATACCTTTCTCCCCAACAAAAACGTATGGGATGCTAAATCCTTCCATACGCGGATCTATTGCGGGTAGCACACCCCCAGTCTCCCGAAACTGTTCCAGGTCTAAAGCATCGCAGAGGTTCTTGGTTTCACCATGTCCAAGTGTCTGGATAATTGTGTGGAAAGCAGTCGGATTTGTGGTATCGGTAGCATTTGATGAAAGGTCGGGGAAAGTAAGCTCCACTCCGTCAGTTTTTGAAGCATGCTCCAAGCTGGCTACTCCTTCTTGGTTTACATCTACATATTTTTTTATGATACAAGGCGCTCCCTTTAACCTATTCAGTTCTTGACGTATTAGTTCCTGGTCGGGAAGTTTAAAGCTGACTGGGAGCTAAGTAAAACACATAAATATCATAGCGAATTTCCGGAAACAAATTTCATCTAATTTAGATAAGCAAGTTCTTTAAAGTTGTTTTTTAAATCAAGTTAGTACCTTAACATAGCCGTCCTGCTTAATTTTATCCACATATTTTAAAAACAAGTTAGTGGAGTGAAGGACATCCTCCAGTTCAATCGGGGATAAACCATCAAGCACGATCGAATGCTGTTCCATTTTGTACGAGCCGATTCTATCACAAAGATAACACCTTCCACACAACTTTCATGCGCCTACTGCCCAAAGGTTAATGAAGTGTCCGTCCAAGGTGAGCTTCAGTTTACGAAATCAGTTAGTTTGAGCGAACTGGTTTCCTAATTATTAAATACGGAACATATAACGTAAATCAGTGGAATTAATATAACCAGTCTCCAGTTCAAAATCCTGTCGTTTTATATATTTTCCTGCTGATGTGTGTAAATGTTAAATGTATGTCGAATCAATTTATTTTTATTTTTGCTTCTCTTTTGTTTTGTTCCATCCAAATTTTGCCGCAAAACAAAACACGAAGAACTTGGCCTACACCATCAATTACATCGATCACAAGGCATTTCCGTTTTTACAATTAATACATAAAAGTGTATGTTTATTCCATCTTCTGGCAGACTGAAATCGAACAAAAGGAAACAAGACGTGCAAAGTATTTACTACAAACACTGCCATATAAGCATGCCACCAAATCTAACAATTCATAGCTTTCCATTTTTTACATAGCAAGGCTTCCCACCGGACCTTATACCAGGTAGCGAGAAGGGAAGTAAGTGGCTAATGCTTGCGGTAACAAGTGACAGCACACGACACGTCACCTTAGTATTATGTTGACTGACTGTTGACTAGAGTTGACTGAGTTTACAAGGGGAGCACATACGTCTCCAACAAAATAAATGCGGTCACCTTGGTCGTTTTCTAGACTTCTAAATCATGTCCATAAAAATATTTCGGCACAACTTTCTTAAATACCAGTAGTTTATAAGTTTTCAATGTTTTCAATTGCATTTTTTGAAACCAGTACTTGAGCAGGACAAGCATCAAGTAAAAGAAACCATAAATATTTTATAACAAAATCACCGGGATAGTAAATGGTGACGCAATTCAATGGTAATAGGTTAATAATACATAATAGAACTGAGCAGGAAGTCCGAAGGAGCGGCCCGAAACCCGAAGGGTTCGGGTAGCCCTTTTCAAGTCGGTTTCGTTCCAGAGTAAATCTTCCTCAAAGTTCCTTTAACGGTCCCGGACTCGGGTCTTGTTAAAAAATCGGTTTCGGGTACTGAGTGCCATACCCGAACTCAGGTATAACTATTTTAGTTTCATGATTTTGAAAATAGGATGCGACTTGCAATGGTATTTTTCGAGATTTATTGCTTAATTCTTGTGTTTAACCGCAAATGAAAAAAATTAATTCGGATTCGGACTCCACTGGACACGGTAACCGATTTAGTGTTCGGTCTTCGGGTAAACATTTTCGGATTCGGCCTCGGTTCGGGCCAACAATATTAAGAGTTTCGCGATTAAAATATTTTTAGGTCGTGTTTTCGCTGAAATGTCATAGGCATGATTTTATCAAAAGAAGAACATGAAAATGAATGAATGAATAGACAAGGTTTTTTCTTTAATACAGAATAAAAACAAGTTGATCGATTAGGTGAGTTAGAAATTTTCTGTCTTGTTATGCAGACATTCCTCGCAAATCATCTTGTACTGATTGTGTGCACGAACAGGTTCTGTGACATTTAATTAGAAATCTCTGCAGTTACCAAATTTCAAGAAAATATATCCATGCCCACATTTAAGTATTTTGGTACGAGTGTGTCAAGACACAAGTGTCACGATGTGATCTGAGTTCGCTCTTCACTCACCGATGAAATGAATGAATGTAAGGCTTGTAAGCAACAGGTAAATGGTTATTGCATAAATTTGTCCAAATGCAGTGTCTCTATACTATATCAAACAATAAGCATATGAGGATGCTGACAGCAGAACTACTAGAATCTTTGTGCAGGTAAATGTTTGGTTTCTGCTGAAGATCGGCTGCTTTCACTTGCTGTGAGGAAAAGGACGATCAGGTGATGTCATGCTTGCTTTCAGATACACTTTGTGGATATAATGTGCCACTAATATAAACAAGGCAGATTATTTTTATTTAATAAATAAATTATGTACTGTAAATAATTACGGAGATATTCCAACCTGAAAGCTGGCACAAAGTTACACGGTAAATTCATAAAATGTTGCATACGAATTTGCGTTTTGTGATTTTTTAAAAAATTAAAACAAGTTAGGCTGCAACATTTTCACCAGCTGAAAAGTTTTTTTTTCTAAAATCCATTATTTCTATAATTATATCTAATTATATCAGTTTTGATTTTGTGTCACATCAGAAGAGCATGATTTGCCGATACAAGGTGATTCTAGCTGCATAATTTTCTTGGTTTATTTCTCGATAGGAATTTTCTCTTAGATTGAGATGAGGAGCGAAGTAGTGCGGGAGTTGCTGAATTGTGTAAATCAGCAATGTCGACCTTTTAAGCAGTTGAAAAATCCAGTACGCATTGTTGTTTGTGTATAAATTTCTCAGCTTAATTTGAAACATGGAATACCACAGGTCTTTGTATGGGTGTGATGGGTACTAAATTTTTATGAGGAGTTACTTTGATGGTTCGAATTGTATTTTTTTAACTTTATTTTTGTTGCTGGTTTTTTGTTTTAAATGTGGTTTAGGTCTTCCTGGAAAACACAGATTTTTTCGGTTTAGGCTCTGATCAAGAAGCACGTGGAGCGTGAGGGATTCCCCACAGCTCAGAAGACTCTCGATGAATTTTGAATTCGTCCAAGTTGATCGGGTAGCAGCATTATGCAATGGAGGATGTGAGTCAGAAGAGAACCTTTTCAATCAAAGAAGACATGCTCCATTCAGGTAGTTGGCGATGAGGAGGGCTACTCTTGGTGGTGCATTTTGACGACAGATTACACCGGCTCATGTCAGTGTACAGGGTCTTGGTCAACTGGAAAAATGAAGCATATAATCTCTACCCATGACTTGGCTAAAAACGTTGCGGGGGCAAGACGAGTACTTGGATAGGGAATGCGATAAGGAATGAGGAAGGCGTGGAAGGGAAGTACAAAGCTCTCGATTTTGTTGAGGAGGAAGAGGGTCGGTGATTCTTTGAGTCTTAAGCTGTTCAGGTTTGGTGACTTTGTTTTTGTGTGTAATGAACAAAAAATAGCCACGTGGTCCTGCTGGAAGATGAAGAAACATGGAATCGGGAGAAGGAGCTAATCGCTGGGAGCTAGGAGCATCCACTGTGATAGGGAATTGATCGGACCAGATTGTCAACACAGATCACAGTCAAACATGAAGGGAGGTTTAACACCATTTCTGAGATTCGGCCGAGTGTTTGTGAAGCTTGTGGGTGTGAAACTGATTAGATTGCGCGTGGGTTGGGGTCTTTGGTCGAAGGTTTTGCATGTAGTAACTATGCGTAGTTGGTAATTGAATGGCACTGGCTCGGATACGGACAAGGTTGAGTCGTTGATTAAGAAGAACCTTGATCATCTGAAGTAGGGAAGAAATAATTACGTAGCTTAGTCATTAAGTCGTGACTCACTTTTGCTTCAGTGTAACTTTAAAACGATTTGAAAATATTTAATTCCGCTTATCTACTTAGGTTCCAGAGTCTTCGACTTAGCTGATGTCCAAATATCGGAAAAACTAAAAGATGCCTACATGACTAAACGTGGTGGCAAAAAATGTGGCGATGGTATCCTCTTACTCCATAACAATTTACGTACTCCACATTTCTCATCGTAAAAGAGAAAATACAACAATTAAAATTTCTGGAACTTCACCTTACTACTTTTACATAGGACTCCCTGGCCCTATCTGACCAGTTTTTATTCCCAAAAAATCAATAATGTTTTCCGTGGCAAGACTTTAAAATTCAAAAGTACCCCCTGGAAAATTCCGATTGGATGACTCCACTTCCAGACATCCGCATTCCACACCTGAGGATTGAATGCTCTTGCAAAAAGGTAGAAAATGTGTGCAAGGCTCTGGAGAAACCATGAAGGGTAGCGAAATCGGAATTAAATATTGTGAAACCACTTCAAAGTTACCTTGAAGTAAAAGTGAGTCACGACTTAATGACTAAGCCACGGAGTTTTGGAAGGAAATTTGTTGGTAAAATTTATGTCTTTCTTTTGTTGTTCTATGCGTGTTAGTGACTTGGTTATGAGAACAGGAACGCTGATTGCATAATATGGTTTTTGCAGGTGCGCAAAATTTGAAACGAAAGCACAGTTGGTTGGAAGCTGAACTCCAGTCTCATGAACCTGCTATCCCAGCTGTCTTTGAGGTTAGAAACAAGAGGCTGGGAGTAAACTCACGTGTATCTCGAACTTTCGTGTCCTGGAGATCGAGTCGTGGTTGAAGACTTCGAGCCTGGCGTGGTTGCAATTCAATGTACTGTGTTCAGCGGAGAGAGAAAAATGTTGGAACATAGTCTTGTGTATCAACAGTTCTTGGGGAAAGGTAAGGAGGAGGCTGCTTGGATTAGTGACAAGCAGTAGTTGCTTGATGCTAATGATCTTGGGGACTCGATGGTGAGGGTGAGGGTTAGGTGGTTTGTTTTTGGATACGATAACCTGTTTTTACATGTTACTTATAGAAGAACCAGGAGTTGTAATATGTTATATAAATTCCTACAGGGTCTGTTGAAGAAGCAAGAGCTTTTCGAGACGAATTTGCCTGTTCCTCGTGAGAATTCCATTTAAATCAAGGACCTGGCTAGTTTCTTCTTTTCTTTTTCCAATCATAATGTTCCTCAGATCGACCAACGTGTTACGTTACTCCTGCAGAAGGGAATTCGTTTCCCAGATTGGCTAATAAGCGGAAGCACGGGTTGGCTGGCAACTCACCTTACACATGGGGAAGCGGATGCTGCTGAGGGCTCGATCACTGAAAAGGAGGCACATTTAAGATCGAAGGAGTTTGGGAGGAATCTGTCTCCTGTGTTGACTTTTTTACGAAACCGGGGTACATAGGTTTTTAGTGTTTGTTCTGTGAGGTTGGGTTGGCACAGGCTTGGAACCAGCTCGACCAGTTGGGGAATTGAAAGCTTTTATCAACGGCACCTCCTGCGTAGAGGACCTTACTTCCGTTTCCGTCACAATTAGATAAATATGCTTCCTTAGTTTACCCGGGAAACATTCGTCTTAAATTTCATATCAATCAATTTGGACACAAGATTTATTTTACCGCAACATTATGCTTGGTTTGTGTGTTGTTTTGTGTGCCGAAAACAGTTAATACTTATGTCATGGTAAATTTATTCACCAGAACAGAATAAAATTGTAGAAGGTTCCGCGTAACAAAGTTACTATTTAAGAAGTTCATGACACAACAATAGTTTGCAAGGTTAAATTTTGTTTTATGAGCTTATTCGTAGCGGTAATAAATTTTACTGACCTAAAATGAAGTGAATACATAAATATTCAAAGGTTTCCATCGTAGCACTATCTACAAATTAATAGAACTCCCCAATACATCCATAAAATGTGATGAATGGATTTGTGTTTTTTTAATCAAATGTAAAAATCATAAAAAGGGCAAAAACAGATGAAAATCTAGTGAACTTCCACAAATGAATTTTAACAAAATTCCTTCAGTGTGTGTGGCACTTCTCATCCTGCATTGTTATAATTCGTTAAACAGAAGAGGTTTTGCATAACTCGTATTCGCCTTTAGTTATTACAGGTCAAAACAAATCTTTTGATGTTCCATAATTTGTCTCCAGGTTAGCAGTTGTGACCGGCATACTATTTCTGTTGAATTCGATATCCAAATGCAATATTCAGTTCATGAATGGTTGCATACGACCTTCAAAAGTCTTGCCTAGTCAAAGTTTCGTCAGTGATTAATAACCTGACTTCGTCAATTAGTTAACTGATTATTTTATTTTAGAAGTATAAAGTCAATCCTTTTAAGTTGCCAGTTAATCCACGCCTGAGAGGACCATACGCAGGGAAGGCCTAAGTATGGGAATCAACATAAGTGATGATACCTCACAATGCAGCTCGTAAAATCCAACTAAATTTTCACAGTAACTATACAGGATACATATCCACGCTTGCAAAAATGCAAGCCAAATTTATGCAGTCCCCAAACTGAGTCTGTGGGAGATATAAGACTTCTACTACCTCATCCAACAGAGACACCCACCGTTTTCTATGATTACTTGGGAATACCATATTTGGGCGTAGTTATTTTCTAAATTTTAAGTGGAAGGTAGACCAGGTTCTCCTCCACAAACTTCACCATAATGTATGGTCTTGCGAGGTCAAATCAGAAAATTCTCGGATGGTCCACATTGCCCCAAAATTAATTTTAAAAGACTTTTTCGATGAATTCACTTCTTGAGTCAATGTAGAATTTCCAGACATACCTGAAGGCATGTTCTGGAAAGGTTCGAAATTGAGCTTTCAAATACACCTTATATGCCTGTTTCTAATTAGTTTTATGAAACTATTTTCCCTTAGCTTAAGAAAGTGATGATTTCGTCTTGTCTTCTTATCTCTACCTACCCCGTTCTCTGCTATGTTAAGGCTAAGCAAACAAAGTCTGATATCACCAGTTCATTTCCCGTGTGCCAGACGGCAATGGTCAGCGAGTAAAGATATCATGCAAATGCAAAAATAATTTTCTTAATTTATTCAAAATTCTATTAACAATTTGAATTCGGTTCTGCAGAATGAGTTTTTTTACAAGAACCCTTGTTGTTCCCATTGAAGCAAGCATTTAGAAGTTTGCTATTCATATACCACATATGAATTTCCTCACTTTACATGTTACGTATATGAAGTCCTCTGTTTGTGACTTTGAAAATGCCCGACGGAGCAATTATTTCAATCGGGGACTCTGGGAATATCCGGAAAATACTAAATCAGTTGGAATCAAGAATAACATTATGGTAGTAACTTTTGTCACCAACTGAACACAGGTAGGAATTGTACGGATCCCAAGATTACAAATGCACCACACTGGCTTCACATTATGTTTCAACTTCTCGTCATCACTATCATGTTCCAATATATCTACGATCGTCATGAAGGTAAGGTCTAAGCAGAATTTTCTGGTCCCCTAAGTTTATCCCTTGGATGAAAAATTCAACGCTCTCGAATGAAACTATGTAAGTGCTAAAATAGTGCGTATTAAATCGTATGGGAATATATTCCAGTTTCATTCCAGGTATTAAGTTACTCGGTGTAGTCTCAACTTCAGTGGTTGCAAATTTCCAAACAACTTCATAAAATATTTATACATAACAGTTCAGTATACATACCTACAAAGGTAAATTAGCCGCACTCACCGTTTTTCGTAGTTCCGGTATGTCTGCAATTAAATCCAAGTAACTAAACTTACGATGAACCTCTTTTACTGAATAAGCACAAAGAATTATTGGATAGCCAGAGTTAGTCTCTCAATCCACACTTTCAGTGAATAATGAAGCTTAGACCATGCGCAGGGAAATTAGACTATATGAGTTCGTGTCAGAAGTAGAAGTACACCCTAGGTATATAAAGNTATGAGTTCGTGTCAGAAGTAGAAGTACACCCTAGGTATATAAAGACGTTTCCTTATTCAATGAACAGCAACGTATATAAATCATCAATACGAGGAATCGTGGTTTGCATGTGTCAGCGGCGTTTGCGCCATGAACACACTTTTTAAAGCTGTATCAGCTACGTGTACGATTTTAGAAAAGTTAGCAATTTGGTATTTGTTATATCGGATTCGAACTTTTAATTATGTCGAACATCTTGTCAGTTCGCATTAAGACACACCAGATGAAACACTTAGATTACAATAATTCCAAAACGTTTAATGCAAAATACTTTTATATAGTACGGGACACCCAGCACGCTTTTTCTTTCTCCTAATTGTTCTGATGCTGAAGCCACTCGAGCATTCTTAAATTTGTTTAATATTTTATATTTACTAGTAGTCCTAGAGCAAAAACCAAAGTGATTAGAAATTTGGTAGAAAAATTCAATACACAAAAATGCCGAGATTTTTCGCAGTTATTTTGGAAATCCTGCTACATATTTCTGCTTTCTCTTTCTTTCAATTGGAATCCTTCCAGCAAATTACAAAAGCCTTTAAAGTTGCATCAGTTGTTTTTAAGTTACTGATATCCATTCTGATTACTTATTCGACGTGTTTGTAGCGGCAATTATTACATAAATATTTAACGGAATAGCGACTTTTTCCGACTTCGCAGAAGTGCAGGAAGTTGCAATAAAAGTTTTCGTAATTTCGGATTCAGTCTGAGGATCCTGAGATGAAACGATTACGCTTAATCGTCGTCACCCCGATGATAGAAATAGTGGAATAAATGATTTTAAACCCAACACCTTCGCACCTGAACCCTCACTTAAAAAACTATGAAACATTTCAATTTATTTAAAAGTGTCCTGTTTTCAAAATTTTTTATCAATGCAGTATTCATTACACAGATAAGATAAGATAATATTTCATTGTCATAATGGAGCCCTTGCTTACAAAATATTATTCCACAGAGAATGTTTGTCCTGCAAATATATTTGCCATTTACCTTCAGCTCATCATTCGTGAACGACTTTTCTCATACTTACATTTCTAAAAGTCTTGCGTGCATTCAACATAACAGTTAATACATTTTTCACCCTTTACAAGGATCCCTCAGTCAACTTTCAACAGATTAATTACCCATCTCAGCATTTAATTGTTCTTTTAATTCTAAAATATTTCCGGTCAACTTTAACTATCGGCTTGCGTTCGAGATCCTCGATATAATTAAAATACTGCATGTAATTAAACTTTATTATATTTTGGAACATTAGTGTATAAGTTCGTTTAAAATTTTTAGGAATATTTGCGTGTGTACTATCTAATTGAAATTAGAGGTGATAATTTGTTGATAGAAACCTTCACCAAATTAAAAAAATAATTTGAAACTAAAAACTCAACGCAGTTAATTTGATAGATTAACCGTAAAATTAACTAACTCAATAAAATTAGCATTCGCCCGAATTGGTGGGTAACCCTGATATTAAAAATCAGAAGGTGTGACGCATCACACCTCATATCGTACCGTGTGACATGTACCACCGTGAGTGGGATATGTACGGTATATGTACATTTGGTGGGATGAGTACCACCGTACAATATGTCAATGAGTGGGATTAGTACCACCGTAAAAATAGGTTATTGAGTGGGATATGTACCGCACCATAATACGACATTGAGTAGGATAAGTACCACCGTAAAAATAGGTCATTGAGTGCGATATGTACCACCGTAAAAATATGTCACTGAATGGGATATGTAGCAGTATGTGACATGGAGGGGAACCTCCAACCCAACAGGCCTCCTGTATGCTAAAATTACATAGATCATTACCGAGTCACAATTTAGATGCTTTTGTGAACCGGCGTTAATTGATAGGTAGAATTCATTTCTGCTGCAAATTTTGAAATATATATTATAATTTGGCGAAAAATTTAAATTTCACATCAAATCCATGGAGGCACTTTTAATTACAATTTTCAAAGCAACATCCAAACTAAATAAAATTCATTTCACATGAAAATATAATATATATAGATATAAAATAGGACATCACCCCAAAATCCAGGTTGCACTTAAACTAAAAAATTGAGATCCTTTTCAATGAAAAATTTCATAATAAAAATGAATCTAAAATTCCATTTCTTATATTAAATTATAATTTTGACAAATCATATTGACAATATATACATTTTGCAGAGACTTGTTTCACTTGATAATTTTCAAAATTTCCAATTCCACGTAGTTGCTATTGTGAGACCAGAAATGAAGAACCATTTTCAATGTAATTTTTAAAAAACTAAAGTTATAATTACCTTAGGATTATGACGGCTTCAGTTAACTACGTTGCGGTATTGCTTATTCCCGCCCATACTCAATTTTGATACAAGGCCCTCAACCCAGTCAGAACCTATAACTGTAGCATTTAGGAATCACTGGCAAACACGTTTTGGAGATGTTCCCTTAACGAAAGTCTTCGGCGAGCCGGATCCCACGTCTCGAATACCGTACTTGGTTGATCCTTTTTCTGTTGCTCATCGTAAGGATATAGCCATGATGCTGCCAATCGACTGATAGCATCGGAGAATTTTACCTCGTCTACTAAAGAGGCAGCCGACTCTTGGCTCTTGCATTTGGTTACGTGTAGTTTTGCTTTGGTTCTGTCTAAACCGTGATAGTCCTAGTCCCCACGGGAGCAGCTAAAATATCTGGCCCGGAGACAATGCACATGTCTGAAAATATTTACCAGTTTAAAATTTGTGATTAGATTATTCAAAAATTACTTTTAATTTTATGTACACCACCTTTGAGCGAACAACCAACACAACAAAATACTGGGAGTAAAAAAACAGTCAAAATTTTGTTACCTTAATCTAAGGCAACCTTAAGATTGTAGTCAATGTTTTCGTTTATAATATTCCTGAGTTTTGGGCGAATATGTGGTTTTTTGTTGCAATGGTGGCTGTTTACAGAATTATTTTAATGTCTCTAAGGAATATAATCAGCGCAATATATTCCTATTCCTTTATATATTCTAATGTGAATATATAAAGTTGTGAACAATTAATCGTACACACATGATTGATGTGTCATTCGAAAGAGATATACATATGTGTAGATTTTCCGATCATGTTTTGTTCTCGCTCAAGTGCCAAAGGTTAGCTGTCCTTTCCAGAAAATTAATTTTTTATTGTTACTATAGAATAACCAAAATATTCTGAGCGGATACCATGTGCATTATTGTGTTGTTTTATTAAAAAAAAGAGAATTGTTTGGAAAATTAACCCCTGAAATCAGATTATAGTTAAGTGATGAAAATAGTACAAATTGACCATTATGAATGATCTATGGGCCACAAGTTACAGTGAAATTAAAGCGCGGGATCGTGTTGGAATAAATTCTTTGCTCCAAATAAAAGTGTCGGGGGATCAAATCGTGCCAGAAAGTCGCAGAAAAGACATGCCATATACTACGTACATGATTTTGCCTCAGTCGGGAAATAGGTGAGTGACAGTGTGTCAGCGCTAACGCCAAAACTTTTAAATTACAAAAGTGAAATGTATTCTCTTAGATTATGCGGCTTATTGGTATTAAATTAGGAATTCGTTTTAGCAAAAGTGCTTGGTAGAGGAAATGTGTATAGACAGGTGGGTTCATTCGCTCGCTTTTTAGTTAACTTACCTCTTGTGGAAGACCATTGTATTGCGACCAAAGAACCCCCCACAAATGTAACAGAATCGTCTGTCCTTGGACTGCTTTATGTTAAGCGATTCCAGGGCCACCTCCAAAGCTCCGTTTACTTCTCCGAAGCTTTCTTCACTTTTGTATCGGCCTGCTGACCGGCTAGCAAACAGCTTAATAGAAGATGCTGTGATTTCATCAGCCCAGATCTCATCAAGACTTTCCTTGAAGTATTTCAATAGTTCCTCCGCAGAACAGTCTGGGTGGAGGTTTGTGACTGAATTAATAATCACTTGCAAAGCATTTTGAACTCCACTACTGGCTAGCATCATTTTTCTTAGGGGGCTCTAAAAAGTGAAAATAAAGTACTAGATATTTCGTTCATTATTATTCCCACTGTTTTGCATAGTTGTTTTTTCTTGACGCGATTTTAATTGAGATCCAAATAAAATAATTTCTGTACCTTTAACACCGCTTCATGAACGGCATCGTCAGTGGTTGCAGCTGTAGTCTTCCCGGTTTTCGACTGAACCCTTTTGCCAATCTGAACAATCAAAAAAAGCTGGATTAGCCCATAGTCAGGCAACATTCGGAAAATATCTGTGGAAACCGGTATGGTTTACTTTGGTTTGTGCCTTATCATCCGCCATATATTTCTTAACACCCACAGGTGCCTGCAGGGACCCAATCTGGAATAAAATTTCCACAGTTTTATCAACAAATTAAGAGGTGGCATTGCTTCAATCACTTCTTTAAGTTATCGGTGATAAACATTTATATTATATTTTCTGACTGCAAAAGTTGGTAACAAAAAATACAGCGTGAAACAGGATATAAATAATAATATAAAAATCCTCTCAATAATATTTTGCATGTATAAGTATTTCGAGATTTTAACCATTTCTTACCATTTCATAAGTTAAAATTTTTTTGTTGGGTTTACTGGGTTCCTCATTCTCCACTGACACTGAGTCGTTTGTAGTAGGTGGTGCCTAGTAAAAAAGACAAATTTTGTGATGTCTACTTGCAAAAAAGGAATTAGCTCACACAATAAGCAGAAGGGTTACCATGTCTGTCAGTTGGTACATTATACCAAATTAGAAAGACCAAAAGTAAGCTCAGCTTGATGAAACAAATTAACATATTTTTTTCCATCAGTTTAACACTGGATAAGTCATTCCTATTCCTTTATTTGAAATTTAAAACGAAGCTAATAATTAGTAACTACCTGTGCGCAAGTTTCAAGCTCTTCGGAATCGCCACAAACTTCTTCGCTTGCTCCTCCATCATTTGGTTTTAGCTCAATCGGATGCTCCACTTCCATCGGTTCCTCACTTGCCAATACTTCTTTGGAGGATGTAGCCCCTTGTATCTGAGAAACGTCGTGCACA
>JAHZNF010004041.1:0-10097 GCA_027744215.1 Troglopedetes dispersus | reverse complement strand
AAAAAAGTGATTGCTTGACCAACAAGCAAAATATAAAAAATATGAACTTTTAGCTACCTGCTGGAAAATTATTAGCATGCAGTGCATTACGACATCATGCTGATACCTATCTAAATTGCGCCTTGCAATGTTGCAATGCACTCGCAGCAGCAGCAACAAGTAGCTTCGTCATCATCAGCATCATCACCGGCACTACCGTCACCAGATCCAAATCAGTTTATTATAATGAAAAATAAGTTTATATCAATGTACACGCGAAAAAAGTAGGCAACATCCAGAAAGGTGAAAAAGGTAGTAATTGTGTACTGGGCTCACCTCACATTTGTTCCTTCAATGGAGAAGAATAGAATAGAGATCATATTACTGATAAATGGCCCAAGAATCAGAGAAGAGAGAGAGAGAGGGTGTCTACTACTATTGTGTAAGATGGAAAGTAATATGCTCGAATGTACTAATGATTTGAAGATGTAGATTTTTTGGCTGGTGTCAACTTGACAGTCATATGTATGCAATATGTACTGCATATTAAACAATGACGATTTTAGTCTTGTTTTTTTACAAAAAGAATTTCTAGCTATAGTAATATATGTATGCTTTGGCTTAGAGGAGTCAGTCATTCATGATGAGCACACATTGTATTGTTGTTGTATACAGCTAATAAAATAGGTTTCGAAAAATCCTTCTTTCGTCTTTTTTAGGAGACAAGTTGATGAGTCTTGATGATGATGAAGTGGAATTGTGGTACTCCTACTTAACTCCTACTGCAAACCAATCCTGGTGGTATTCTCACACAACCAAGCAAAAAAAAATCCCAATAATGGTTGAACTGGTCGTTTTAAATGGTGCTCGTGTGTGTGTGCTGGCTGCTTAAAAAGAATTGTAATATCACTTTATTTGTATTCCCACATGCTTGATATTATGTTGGTTTGGGAGAGAACAAGGGTTATTATGATTACGCTGAGATAGTATAATACATAAGGAAAAAAAAATCTCAACTACCATTTCATATTATTCTTTATGATTTCCCAAGCAAAAGTACATATATGCATTTATGAACCATTTTGCTGCTCCGTTTCAACTCGTTGTGGAAGAGGATGAGACAGGATAAAATGCAGACAAGAATGGAAGTTAACTGGCTTACACAATTCTTTTCACTAGAGCTATGAAGTCAGTCAGGAGTACAAGTAGTTAGAGCCTCCAACAAAAACGTAGTCAAGTGTGTCTTCAAACATGGAAAAAAAGATTTTTTTGTTTTGCTCTCCTCCGCTCGTCATTTCGCCGTCTCTCAGACATTCAGACAGACGAGAAGGATGTTGGGGGTTTGTACTAACTCGACAGTGATTATTAGTGTGCAAGAATGGGAAAATATTATGTATTTTAAATAGACAGTCAGAAAAAAAATTATACCTATATTTATCCCTGCTTCATCTTACATACAATTTTTTTAGGGTGACTTGGACTTTTTTTCTTAACATTTTGGTTTTTTTCAAGCAGATGAGATAATAAGTTTTGTTTGAGTGTGTGTGCTGCTGCTCTTTTATTGAAGAAGCACTCCATTCATCCACATCCACTTCGTTCATGCATCTATTATGATATTTCCCCTTCTTCCTTGTGAACACTTCGTTGGGAAGAAGAAGTTTGTTCTGTGTGAAATCTTCACTAAAAACTGTGTGACGGACATGAACTAATCTACCCAAGTTTGAATGAGTGTACGATATACAAACATTAGTGTGTTAGTTGATACTTGGTACTACTCCGTCAATGTGGTTTTCCTCTGAAGTGAGACTCATTCATGAGCAACGTTTCTTTTTTTTTGAGGATTTTGTTGAGTTGCTAGCTCGAATGAGGTGAACCCCGACAAAAATCAGGGAATATTTTTTTTGCAGCTGCAGATGTGACCAAAATTTTCGCTTCATTTATGGAAGAAAATTGGTGAGTGTCGGGATAACGTGTGTGCACATGTGTGTAGATTTATTTTTCGGAGTATTGCTCACAGTGATGTGCCTGGTTGGTTTCAAGAGCATACTTAACTTTAATTGCTCCATGCATCCGCCGTGTAGTTCACGGAAAGAAAGAGTCTAACGAAAAAAAACGGCAATAAATTTTGAAGCCAGTGAAAATTTTTCGCATTAAAACGCACTAACGAGAAGACAAGAGTAAGTTATTGTTCTTTTAATTTTACATTCGTTATTTCGCAGCCTTTGGCCATTTTCTTGAAAAATATATGGTTTCTTAAAAGGTTCAGGAGATATCTTCTCGGTCGATATAAAAAGTTTTCGAAAAATGATTTCAAACGTTTAGAAAGAAATTAATGCATATAAACTTTTCACTCGGGGGTATTTAAAAAAGGGTCTCTTCTCCCAACGTATCATCATCGTATCAACCGTCATATATTTCAAGATCAGTTTTCGATCTGCCGCCTTTTAACCCTTTTTTGTGATGCATATTCATGCAAAGATATATAGCAGCACATAAAAGGTATATAGGTACTTTATCAAGACATATAACCTGAAGTTTTTTTAAAAAAAGAGATTGTCTATGTGTGAAAAGAAAAGGTTGCAAAAAAGGAGTGAGCGAAATATAGTGAGATGAATGTAGGCTCGAAAAATTGCTGTACACATATCAGTTGTGATGTGATACGAAATGAGTGATGATTCCGAATTAAACTCCCATAAAAACCAGTTTCGTTGAACTTGCTTGATCGCCGAGTGAAAAGAATGAGCAATAATAAACACGATGACGTCGGGCTCGTTTCAAGACATTACTATCGCTTCCTTTATTGTGGTTGGCTACTTCACGCGAATTTAAATAAAATACGAACAATACCAAGTACGATTTAATAATAATAATAATAACGGAGCAGCTTACATTTTATAAGTTTAGCAGGAGTGTATATGCATATCTTCAAGTTTGAAACTTTGAAAGGAGAAGATCTAGATTACAACTTGGTTTGAAGGGAAAGGCATATTCGTGGTTAAATTATCGCCAGTGTCGAATCTGATTTAGTTGAGGCGAGGATTCTCTCTGTTGTGTGCTCTGTTAAACACACAAACATTTTCTGCGTGGCTGGTTTTACCACAGTTTTGCAAAGTGATTGAACGTTTGAAAGAAAGCCGACGATCAATATTTGCTCTCTGGCGTTTTGGTGGTGGTGGTGGTGGTGGTAGTGAGATCCAATATTTTTTAACAACTTGATAGAGAGAAGATAATCCATGTAAACTCGTGATTTAATTGGTAGTAAAAACAAGAGAGAAGAAATAATTGCTCTGTTGTAAGCACGAGAAAAATTCCTCTGTGATTGTGAACATTAAATGGTAACTTAGACGTAAAACTTTTGTTTTTTCTCATTTTCCTATCTTCTGCATTCTCAACAGAGTATTGACTTGTCTGCACCTTACAAATATTTTCTGATGTGCGCGTGTTGTTGTTGGTACCTACCTACCGCAGAAGCTATAATATTATTTTGTTTAATTAATTTTTGGTTGCAGTAAAGGTAAAGAAAGGGAAGTGCTGAAAAATTCTAAAGTTGTTACTCATAAATGGTAACTTATACGTAAAACTTTTGTTTTTCTCATTTTCCTATCTGCTGCATTCTCAGCAGAGTATTGACTTGTCTGCACCTTACAAATATTTTCTGATGTGCGCGTGTTGTTGTTGGTACCTACCTACCGTAGAAGCTATAATATTATTTTGTTTAATTAATTTTTGGTTGCAGTAAAGGTAAAGAAAGGGAAGTGCTGAAAAATTCTAAAGTTGTTACTCATTTTGTACTCAAGAAGAGTCACATTTGTTTACTGTCTCTTTCTTGGGTTCATGAACATCAGTTCACTATATACCTAAAATCTTATCGTGTCTTATTTGGCTAGTATAAGTCGTGAATGAAGGGTTGTTGTGAGGTTCCAGGAAGATTTTTTATATTGAAACTGTCAAAAAAAAAGAACAGTTCCCTGTATGTGTTTCATGTGTTTGTGTAGTGACTCAGAATTTGAAGCAGTGAAGTTGCACCAATAAAATATTATCTTTGTACGATTGCTTTGAAAAAAAAGAAGGCGTGTAAATTGCTGGAACCTGGAAGAAGAGTAAAAAAAAGATTAAAGTTACCACTTAACTCACTCATTATACTTCACTGTTTTGGTATATGTTTCAAACTGTGTCGTGAGATTTAGTAGGTAGCGCATGTAATAGCTTATAAATACCTTAATCTTCTTCTGGCTTTGCATACAAAGTTTTTTTTATGTCGCGTACTCACAAAGTCTTATGTATTTACGCAGCACCAGTTTTGAGTCGTCGCAAGACAGGATTATAGTTGGCGCATGAAAATATTTTGTGTATGTATCACACATCAACGATCCTAAATTATGGATGGCTTTGGTCTTGAAAACTGTTGACTTTGAATTGGTGATCATCATCATTTTGCTCTTTTTGTCGTCACCATCATTTAATCACGTATGTATGTACGTTTCGAGAACAGACTTGAGTGAGAGTCGCAGCAGTTGACTCAAACATAGTGTCAAAACTTGTGTGTGAGTGTGTGTGCGGTGGTGGTGACTGACAAAAATATTGAAGATTATGTGTCGATCTTCTGCTCTAGCGTGACCTTTAAATGGATGGGAAGCAAATGAGTAAAAGTTGGCTGTAAAAAGTAGAGAGATATTACGAACCAATACATGTCATCTTTGTCGCATTCCTTTAACTGCATTTTTATGCAAGTGTGTGTGTTCTCAGAGTGTGGACATGAAGAGCGAAGATAATTTCTCCGTCTAAAATTGCTCTCTGGACTCTGTTCCAGTCATTCAGTCATCGACTGTACCGCTTGTCCAGTTATAATTGCATAAATGACTGGTAAGGATACTTTAACTTGACTTTGATTTGGCTGGAGATGAAGAAATCTGATTTATGATATTCCTTAGATGTCGTGACAAGCGGCATGAGGACGCCCGCGACGTGTGTGGTCGGGCTAAGTAGATGACTATGTTAAGACTTCAATTGTGTCAATCATATGTTGTTATGATTTATGATAAAAGCACAAGGAATATTTTCTTCTTTGATGGTTGCGCAATTAAAAAATTCATACGAGATTGTGATGAAATGATCTTTCTGTGTGATTGATGAGATACGCATTTTATGAAGTATCGTTGTTTCCGCGCTCTTCAAACCACCCAACCAGTCCTAAAAAAATTTTTTACGAGCGCCATATAAACATTTTATGCTCAAGAAAGTGAACTTCTTTTTTTATGAACTTGGACGGATAACAGGCGGCAGGAGACACTGAGACTGCGAATGGAACTTCACAATGTCATAAAAATTACTTTTCTAAAAATAGTGTAAGCTCTTCTGCATCTTCTGCTCTTCATGCTGGAAGAAATATATTCCGCACATGCGAGTGTTTTTAACAGGTTTTTAACATTGGCAGTGGCGTTTTTGGAGGGACACGCGTGCTTGCGGATGGTTTAGTTGAATTCTTATTTTTTTGTCTCCATTTGCATAAATAATTTTTATGCGTCGATTTGTTTCACTTGGTTTTTATGACATGTTCGTGTTTTGAAGAGATCTTTGGGGAAAATACAACACACTAAATAGTTTAAAATTATTTGAAAGAAAATGGTGGTGAAATTAACCTACATACCACATAGTTCGTAGCACTCCAGACATATTGTTTCTCTCTCTCTCTCGAACAATAGACGTGTAGTATAGAAAGGGATTGTCAAATTAATTGAAGACTACAGCTCGTAAAAATACTATTTTTCAAGAAGCTAACAATGCACAATAAAAAATGTTTAAACATGTATCCACATGATACGCCACATTATATGCATGAATTATTGTTAAAATAATTTTTTGTGAATTCTTTCATGCATGCTTAGCGTGTCTCATGCTTTCCGTGATTCTTTCCTTTTAAGCTTTGTTAAACCCATAATATTTTGTGTTTCACGTACGACTTAATCCGCTCAATTCTCATAATATGTATTCCTCTCTTGTGTATTTTTTGTACAGATAAATTGAAGAAGGGGGACGGAGTAACAGGCTCCAGTTGCTCCTCGCTGCACACACCATCTTCCACAACAACAACGGCTTCAGGAGGGGTCTCTGGAAATACAAATGTTGGTGGTACAACCATCCCCAAGTCCATTTCCGGTGTGGACTTCTCACCAAATTCATCCTCATTACTGCAACTAGGAGCGTTCAACAAGAACCATCCCCTTCTTCACTTGAACAACGGGAATCACGCTGTATCCAGCTGTATCTCGTCACATCATCACCATAAAAATATCATGAATGGCAGTAATGGTGATACATCCTGCACGGCCGCAGCAGCAACAACTTGTTCCTTTGGAGGAGCGGTTGGTGGAGTGAATAACATTGTTGCGGGGAATAATAATCCAAGCATCAAGCTTGTACGCTCTTCCTCCATGGATGAGCTCAGACCAACAGGTGGCTCAAACGTTTTTTTATCCTGCATCTTATTTTTTTTAGTATACAACAAATATTGTCTATTGAGGAGTATAATTTTATCGCTATTTAATGCGCAATTCACATTCATTTAGGTTCATTTATTGCTTATATATATATTTGTAGTCAATGATGTGTTTTTGTTCTCTAATAATTAATGAGTCATGAAGGATAAATTGAGCGAATGAGGCAGCAATTGAAAATGACAATCAAATTCGTTTTTTTTAGAGAAACGAAACGATAGAGAAGGAAAATGAAGGTGTTAGTTGTATAGCGAAATTGGAGAGGCAAGACAAAATTTGAGTTTAATGTGGTCCCCTGCTGTGTGCATAAAAACTGTACGGGCTGCACAACACCTCCATAAAAAAATGATAATTTTGGATGTAATATAATGCATTTCGTGCTTACACAGGCACATTCACAACATCAACGACAATGACTTGTAGAATCTCTAGTCATATACATATGTAAATGGTAAGCATGAGCCACACACAAGATTGTTAGTTTCTCACGTGGGGCATAATTTTTTTAGGTCTCATTTGCAAATGTGCTGTTTGTATCTCCCATCAACTGGAGTTTGAAACTAATGACGGTATTTTGTTTGTAATTTATTGAAAATATAAATTCGAAGAAGGGAACAATAAGTGAAAATTAAGTGAGGTAAAAGGGGTTCTTTTCACTTTAAGAAAATGCTTTGACAAGACTTGTCATAAGCACATGTGCAATTTTTCCCGATGATTACCAAACGTGTGTGGTCAAAGCTGCATGATGCCAAAAAACCAGGGTATTCTTTAAGCCACACAATTTGATGAAAAGAAGGCAATAAAAAATTCCTCCTTTTGTATCTCTCAACTCCCCGTTTTATGTGAAAGTGCCACTTGCAGCAATTCATGTACTATTTAAGATGTTTTTTTTGCCGTTTTTAAAATGCTGACGTGGGTATCCCCACGGATTTAAGCGGCTCATCATATCATATTAGTATTCCACAGCTATAAGATTTCATTGCAAAACATGATGTTCACAGAAGTGCACATCCTTTTCTTCTGTCTTGTCCTGTAGCAATCCAATACTTGTTTTTTTATGTTTTCGGAATAAATTAACAGATTCTCGTAAGACACTAACGAATACATTACACAGATGGCAAAAATTTTCTCTATGCTTTATGGCTACATTTTTTAGCGCAAAAATATCTAGTATGAGCTGCCCCCAGTAATAAAATAATAGAGGAGCTAGCTTTTGTTGTTTGTTGTGTGTGGAGCAATTTATTTGAGTGTGCCACATCACATGCTTTTTTTAGGTCGATTCATTTTACACACACCAGTTGAGACAACTTCCATTGACGAAATTGAAGAAGCAGGCAAGGTTATTATTTTTGGCACCTTACGTAATTCAGCGGAAAGTGAATGTGAGGATCCTACACACAACAACAATATTGCACGTTCGCGTGTGCTTCGAGATATTTTCCGCACGTTACTCTATTATGAACATTACTTGTTATTTTACTTGCGGTTTTTTTTTGCAGCGAGGCAGACGTTTGCTCGCACGACCATCCACGGAACAAAAATAAAGTACATAATTCTAATGATGTTAGCTTTGCCAATAAAATGTGGATACATAAATTAGGTAGCGAAAATATATACAAGATTGTAAAACAAACTTGACGACTGAAGAACGTTTCATGAGTAGTTTTACCCTTTTTTTTCACCTGACCTGACTTTCAAACGTTGTATCTACTATGAACTTGCACGACGAGTTTAACGTTCACTGAAATGGAAAACGGATAGAAGAAAAAAAATTACATCATTTGCCGCCATCAACTCCAGAAAATTTGCATGATTTTCCTGTTGAAGGTTTAACAAAATATGCATAAACAATCTTTTGACATAAACGTGCGTGCAAATCTACTCTTCTGTCAACCAATACCAACCAACGTCAAAACTGATTTTCTTTGTTTGTTTGATGTGATTAGAAGAGCTTCGTGCTTTTGAATAAAAATCCTTTCCTTCAGTGTACAACTCCTTGACGAGAAGAAAATTTTATATGTAACTGATTTAAGATAGCTAAAAAGTATGCTCTCCATTATTCTTCAAGTCTGAATTGACAACATGCTGAACTGATTACATTAATTATGAAGCAGCAGGGTTATTCAATGCGACGTTGACATATGTGTCTGCTTTACCTGACACATCATCAGCGTTCACACTCTTTTCTCTCTAATCAGAGAGCAATGTCGCAAGGAATTTTCGTATCAGTTTCATGTTCGGAAAGTGGCTAGAGACACGTTTGAAAAAGTATAATCTCTCTCTCGCTCCTTTTTTCTTGATAGAGTTTTGATATAGTTGCTAAATTAAAGTGAATGTTATCCCATCAGCAGAATTTAGCCTCAGTCGGTTTTACTTTAATAATAATCCATCGAAGCAAAAATTCTTTTGGGCGCAGCAGCAGCAGCATTGAAAAAAAATGATAGAAATGGTCGAGTTCATTTCAAAGTTTAATATTATGTATAGGATTTATATAATGTGATGATGTGATTGTGGGATACTTTGTTCATGTCTCTCTCTGAAAATAAGTTCAAGCGAGCAAAAAAAAAATTGAGAGCAAAATGAAGTAGGTATATTGAGTAGCATGGGCATCTCATCATCAGTTGTCAGTTAATCAAGTTGGAGTCGTCTGGATTACATTAAGTTGGTTACTTAAGTTTTCTAGTATTAAGTTTGAATGGAATTAAAGAGGAAGATCTTCATGGATCAGCAGAGAGGTGACGTGCCTTTCATGTGATGTGGCCCACATGTCTTCAAGTGTCAGGGGCAAATTATCACTTGAAAATTGTGCAGTTCATTTCTCCTCAGTTCAAATCTTCCTTCGTATAAATATAATACTTTCCTAAATAGAATAGACTGACCACAATAATATTTTTGATAATAATAAAACAATAATACAATTACGACTTTAGTAGTGCACCATTAAAAATAAGCATTCCACAGGATGGAACGAAGACGACTTCGTATATAAAATGCGCGTGGTGGATGCTATCGATTCTGTTTGACCTAATATGTCGAAAAACACGTAATACATCACATCATGTGTAATTCGACCCTGTTATTAAATCGATATGCATTTCAGGGTGGACATTCCCAGTATAAAAAAAAGTCTATATGTATGTGATATTTTTTAGCGTGTAAAAGATATTTAAATGAATCTTTAGAAAGGGTTTGTTTGGACGACCACTCGTCGCAAGGGTTGTTTTGTTGTTATTTCTCTGAAAGTAATATGCAACTTCATGGCTTTATTATGTTGTACTTTGTCTTGTCCCTCATGTCTTCTTTTTGATGGCGATAGCATGATCAATGTGCGCACTGTAGTCTTCTCCTCTTTTTATTATGTATCATGACTGATTGTAAAAGGTTGTTGCGGGAGGAGACGCAATTTTGTTCAACGTTTTTCTCAAAGAAGTTGACTGGCTCGTTGCTCCAAGAATCAAGAGAGCAAGAAGTATACAAATTTGTCTTCACTCTCACGTTGTTACCTCATAGGTACGGAGAATAGGTAGGTATTAGAAAGATCAGTGTGTGGACAAAACAACTGGTGGTGGTCATACAACGTAGAGGACCTTATGATTTTTATTAGTTATCTCTGAGCCACGGCAG
>JAHZNF010004040.1:1153-17169 GCA_027744215.1 Troglopedetes dispersus | reverse complement strand
GCAGCTTTTATTCACTAAGAGCGAGGTAATAATTGCAATATAAAGGAAACCAGGCTTATAGTACATAGAGCATTAAATGTGTATTAATTAACTGGTAGTTAGACTGGGTTTGTTAATATAAATGCATAAGAAAGAACAACACTTTCATAGTCGTTTACGGCAGTTTTACTATTATAGATTTACCTTGAAAATGTATAAGTTTTGCAGATATTTTTTTAGTTTTCTTTTCAGTTTTAACGCTTTCTCTATACTGAAAACAAGTGTTTGTATTCCAGTACTGAATAA
The DNA here is from genome assembly GCA_027744215.1 of Troglopedetes dispersus. Classification (NCBI taxonomy): domain Eukaryota; kingdom Metazoa; phylum Arthropoda; class Collembola; order Entomobryomorpha; family Paronellidae; genus Troglopedetes; species Troglopedetes dispersus. The sequence continues at coordinate 16,884 of JAHZNF010004040.1, read as the reverse complement.
TAATTACATTTTGAGAACAACAATGAATGCATTATCTATTGTAGCTTAACTATTTGTAGATTGGACTGTTTGTATAAGTTTCATTACTTAAATACGTCAACCAGACAATGTTCCAAAACCACCCACACAAGTTGCATTATTATAGATAGCATAGTGTACTTGTACACATGTATGTGTCCAACAAGTCACTCAATGTAACTTTTACAACTTTTACTCGCAACAATGGAACGAAAGAATAAAAATGTATTTCACCAACCAACCAACCACCATATCTTTTGTCAAATGAAGCCATCGGTATAAATATGTATGTTTCCTGCAGGTGCAACTGTGTACTAGTAAAATGTTCGTTTGTAGAATGTTTGTGTTTTTTATCAAAACAATGACGATGAATTTAATTTTGTGTAGAATGTATGATTTCCTAATAGCCCAGTGTAAATAAAAATGGGATGGTGATTATCTGAATTTTCATGGACTTTCTCTCTTTCTGGCACCGCACGTGGTCAGCAATACTTTCACTTCTCTGATTGCTATACTATTACTTCTACGAGTTTGCTTTTTCTTTTACCAAAACGGAATTTTTGTATGCCCCTTCTAAACAAAATAATACTAATAATAATTGAAAACAAGGACGCTTGTTTTTTTAGTTATGTAGATATAATATATACATTCTTTATCAATCAACAAATACCGTTTTTATACAATAATAATAGCTTTGTTGTTTTCTACATATCATCTTCAAATTATTATTTAACATGCATGATCAACACTCACAAACCCAAAAAAGAAAACAAAAAATTCTCACACGACAGCATCAATCCATTCATCATCCATGAAGAATAATAATAATAATTGTAGTTATATATTTTTGTCTTGAACAATGTAATATAGTAGTAGTAATAATAATAATAATGCAATGTACAATTTAATAAGAGATATACATGTTTACATACCTTATCATCGTTTAATTATAATAGATTTTTTTAATATGAACGGACACAGCACGTTTGATAGCATCTGTGTTATTTTATCATTTTGTGTGTACTCTTCTCTAAACAAGTAACAATAAGAAGATTATTATTTTTTAGGTATTTAATTGTTTCTCGTGTTTCTGTGTGGTGGTGTATGTGTGTGGTAATGTGTGCTACTAAAAAACCTTTAAAATGCATGTAGATAATAATAATAAGAACAATAATATAATAATAGTAAGAATATAAACTATAATGCACAAGTAGCAATAAGACATGTATTGATAACATGATCATATTTCATTAAAATACACCTAAATATGGAGCAGCATTCTTCACTTTATCATCGGTAGCAATAATAATAGTAATAATAATAACGCGCGCCGGAGAAGGAATAATCATAATAATAATGATAATAATAACAACAACAATTTTTTGCTTGTAAATTAAGCCTTTTAATTGTGTTTTGGCTGTAAAGATATTGTAAGGAATAATAATCATAAGAGCAATAATGATTTCTTTTTGTTTAAAAAGTGAACAATGTGACAAGACCGTTTTCTCGAAAAAGGACAAGCCATTAGAAATGATTTAGATGATAATAATCATATAATCAGACGTAACACATAAAATGTTAATGTTATTATCAGTTACTACTATGAAGATAGTGGTATATTTTATATAAATAGTACGGTAATTTTATCTTTCCTCTAGAAGAGCTGTGTGTTTTGTGTACTAAAAATTCCTTATTACTGGAAAGATAGTGTAATATTCATTATTATGTAGTTATCAACATGTTTTTTTTTCTCTTTAAAATATTGGTATGCACGTTTGTGAGCCAATAATGCGTTTTTTCACCATAATCATCATATACATATGTAATAATTATATATCATCTTCACGCCACTTTTTTCTGTTTTCCGTCTCTTTTTCACTACCACACTATTCTCAATTATAACCATATTCTATTAACAATTGTCCTTAGTAATTGTAATTGTAGCATTTTTAATAATCTGTACACAAGATTCCCTTTTTACGTAATTAGACTACACTGTGTAATATATTTGTTTAATAATACCCTCACTAGTTCTCTGTTTCATTTAGGAAATCATCAGCGTCCAGATTTTTAGTTTCTAGTGTTTCTCCTTCATCATAGTAGAATGTCTCGTGTAATAATGAAAGCATTTTTAAACATAATATTTTTTTCTCCGCCTTCCTCTCTCATTATTATCACTAGGAATTTATTAAATGTTCGTTAAAAATTTTTATAAGGGACTACTACGTACGAATCAACATTATCAAATGTCGTAGAGGCTTTTATAATACGATGGATCTGCCGAGCTGGTTTCCTTTGCCCTTTCATCTTTAAACTGTCATCATTTTTTGCAAGTGTTTAAAAGGAAGAAGTTTATAAGCTTTTTTGTCACTCTGAATTTCATAGACACTACCCGCCTCATCCACCGGCTTTTTTTTTCTTTTTCATTTACTGCTGCGGAATAAGTAAAAGTATGTATGTAGATGTAGACATATATATTTATGAATTGGTGTGTGTACGGTATCTTCTAGTTTTACATCTAAAATGTATGGCTATATTTGTGGATACATTTTATTATGATCAGTGTTTGAGTGGCGTGACGTCGCATGGAACATTAGCCTAATTGGAGATTAGGTAATATCTTTTTTATTATGCTGTGTGTGTGTTTTTCTTTCATAGGATTCACCATTTTGCTTGTTTCGCTCTTCTTCAAAAAAGGACTAAACATTATTATGCCTTATTATTGTTATGTACGGAGGAATTGGAGTTACTGTATCATATTTAAATAGCGTGTACGTAAATATTTTTTTAGCTGTTTAGACAGATTATTATTTTCTCCGACGATTTGCTGGCTGAATTTTTAGTATTTCGAGCTGGTTCTCTCTAAGAGATGGCATGCGTGTATAGATTCTTTTCTGCTTTGTTGGCTAGTTATTGTTGTTTGTAGTAATACGAATAATAATAAAAGTATGGTGTGCAGCAGTGTAATGTGTAATAATCTTAATATGATGATAATAATAATACAGTTGTATCATATTTAAAATTTTCCGTCGACAATGCTAACAAATTACTCGGTAAATTATTTCGTTTATACTTTCAATTATAGCAAATATCGCACATTTTCATGATAATGTTTTCGCTCTTTTTTTTAAATGCACTTTGCACTTTTTTTTTAAATGGCTGTACATATAAGAATAATAACAACAATGGCGGAGAGATATTATGCACTATTTCATCTTTATTTTTTTCATCACATAATGTGATGTTGATTGCTGTTAAAGTTTACGCTTTTGTTTCGTCTTTAATTGTTGCTCACATGTCGAGAAAAAGTGGTGACTTCTGGGTTTGTTCTCGGATATTGTTTTTTTTTTCTGGTCGTTTCAAACTTTTTATAAGTATATATTTATCTGTTGAAATGTATCGATAGATCTTTTTGTTTTCCGGAATAGCCTTTTAATTGCAGCAAGGTACAATGATGATGGCATTTTTGCGACTGCTGGTAATATTACTGGAAGACTATTCGGATATACCATAATATTTAGTAATATGAAAGAGTAGTACACATTTTGTCTTACAAATTCAGAGGTGGTATATGGATTCTTTTGTGTGTGATGTTGTTCCTGACGAAAATTTATAATAATTACAATTCATATCTCTGTTTCAATGTATTGTTGAATAATTTTTTTGGTGGTGGTTTTGGTGTCGTTGGTGGTGGAACAATGGAGAGATTTTTTTGACTGATCATCATTTTTTGTGTTTTAAAATGGTTTTTTTAGTAATCAAGGTAAGAGCTTCTTCCCTGGGTAGAAGATGATACTTATTTCCTTTTGAAGGTAGCAATAATCATAATAAATTAGCGTACAATAACTTTGTTGTAGAGTCGTTATCATTATTATTACTATTATTATTACGCTTATCTCTTATTGTTACCGTTACTCTTAATAATTATTATTTAAGTGTATCATCATGATTATTATTATTTCCATTATCAATATTATTTAATAATAGTTATTATTATAGTTATTATTTTATAATCGCTACGATCACTAAAATTTTGTTTGGACTAATAATATGTTTCCTGTTCCACCCAACCTCCAGGATTACGGCGGAGAATTAATCGACGAATCTCATCATAAATAAAGATAGCTATTGAAAACGGTATTGCTGGAATCCACCAGTTGATCCTGAAACACATTAAATGAAAAGAAACCACCAATTAGTAAGAATATCCTGGAGAAAAGTAAATTATGAATGACAACAATGTGTGCGGTTATCCACGTACTTGAGGGGATACATTCGGAGAGCAGTGTCCATTCCTGGAGTGTATGACAACAGGGCTGCCAGACAAGTTTCGAACACCAGACCGAAGTTGAGTACCCAATTCCTAGTTAAACACATTAACAGTTAACTTCAAGTGCTCATTCAAGAAAAAAATTAGCAACTCAAAAATGATATAATTGTCACACGTACTTCATTCCTTGGTGGAGGATGGAATTACGTCTGGTCTTGCAAATGATCAAGTCAGCCCATTGCACGATCACAATGGACACGAAGAATGCAGTGTGGCAGGTGAACTCGAGCTTTTTACGGTCGGAGTAGGTCTACAATAAATATTCACGCCCACATGTCATCTTCATAATGCATCATGATTAGTATACGCGATCTTGCTTTTTTATTAATTAATTATTAAGATGACCCTTACCCATTCTTGTCCGTATGAATCCTCCAAATCATTCACACCTTTGGAGTCCCATTGCTTACGAATGCCGAAGAGCTTGGTGGGCAGAAAACCGTTCTCAGCCATAATGATGAAGTACGCGAAGAAACCAGCTGCAGCTTGGATCATGCCAATTTGACCGTAGGCGATGGAGATCAATCTGAGTTTATAAATTCATCAATGTGGCACATGGACAAACAACAAAGATTCCATGTTAAACATTTTCTTTGATCAGCATGCTCACAGACTTCAAAATATATTTCAGCAATACATGAACAATAAAACGTATAAAATGCTTCACGAAAGCAACTAGCTACATTTGAGGGGCAGGGATACAGATATACAACACAGTTGGTTATGTGTGTAAGTGAAAACGCAACTGTGATATTTTGCAAGCAAAATCTTTAAGCCAAGTATACGGTGAAAGCTCGGAGAAGCGGTTTATTAGACTCGAGTCGTATAGACTCGAGTAACGGAGATGTTGAGTAGGTCACATTGCTTTGCTGGGAATTTAAAAGAAACAATTTAGGAAAATTAGATTTGAACTCAGTCCGTTAAAAGCGCAAGAACTGATCGTTTTTGTGGAGGCCCTCTCGCCTTTGTTGCTTCAAAAGACAGACTACCAAAGATGGTGACTGCAGCGATCGATCAAGTTGAAAAGCTCTGCAAAACGCGGCTGCATTCGTTGTGTGAATAAATCCAACGAATTAATAAGTTGTCAATTCATTACAGTCGTTATTATCATTATTGTACTTATTTTCATTTATGCACATTATTTGCTTACGCTCAGCCATGCATGCGCACGTATTATGTACACATTGATCTTCACCTACATTTCTCATGTGAAAGTTGCATTTAACGGAAATAAAATAATAAAAAATTTAAAGTGACGAAATAAACTGTAAGAAACAAAACAGATAATTTTTGCACATATATAATATTTGGATGCGAAAAGTAAGAGAAAATAATAAATAAATAAATAATCAGATAATAATAATAATAATAATTTTACACACACATAATATACTAATTTATACACACACAGATAAAATTTGTGATTGAAAAAAAACGATTTAATGTACTTAGACAACCTGTTCTCTACGTTCTGACTTTTACTTGTTTAAGTAAGAAAAAGTACAACATTAGTTTAACGAAAGGAACAAACGGACGATAACCGACCTGTTGTTAACCAACTTGTCTTGCTTTGGATTACGAGGTTGTCGTTTCATTATGTCCGCTTCTGCAGCTTCATAAGCAAGTGAAATAGCTGGAACCTGCATACCCCACGATCCACCATTATACCCCAATTTGATATCATAGAATGTGTCCATAAATACGAGTTATATTCTAAGTTATTATTGAGATGATGAATCATGAAACTTGGTAACCCTTTTTTGACCCGTCACTTTTAGTGAAAATGTTATCCAACAGTTCAACTTTGTATTTGCTTAAAGATTGCGTCGCCGACGACCGGAACCCTTTACCCTTCAATGCCCTGTTTTCTGTTTAATACTTGGCAGAGAATATTTTTAGAGAACATTGTGTGATTGAGAAGGATGTAATAAATTTTGGAATAAAATCAAGGACATGAGAAAAGGAAAAAAATAATATATACATTATCATAAGTAACTAATAATAATAACTGGATTGTTGTATTTTCGGCGAGGCGCAGCAGGCAAATATAAAAATACGTACTTACAATAGTTCGATTCAGCTTAAGAACAAGAGACGAGATTTTTTATAAATACAAAAAGGAATAAAAAATTCCTGAGAAATAACGCGCTGCTTCAATTCCTTTCTTCCTGTATTGACTGAGCATAAACAGTTTTGAGCCGTGCACTGAGATATCATTATGCAATTCAAAATATTTTTAAAACTTTATACGTTTTAAGTGCAAGTACATACTAGGCATTATTTTGCAATAAAAACATTCAGAGGTGGTAACTTTTCAACTCATTCGTGAAATTTTCAGCTAGTTAATATATAAGGTATATTTTTTTGAAAATTTTGCTAGGAAGCAATCAAATTGTAAAAGAGTAAAAAAAATCATTCCAGAGCACACGCATTGACAAGTCCTGAGTTACACAAAACTCCAGTCGGTAATCTGTAAAGCCTGGATTTGTTATTAATAAAGTCTGTCTTTCGTTGCGTAAAACACTCTTCTATGTAAATACTTGGTTTACTGCAAAGCAAGTGAAGTAGTATTTAGGTCTGTACAGCGGACAACTGCCACCTTTCGTTGAAAGGATTATTTTTAGTCCTTCAATGTTTAATCTTTTGTTAGCATTCTCCAAAGTGACCCGTTCAGTCCATCACCATTTAATCACCACTTCAAACTTGACACAACTCACACAATTTTTAATACAGTTTATAAAGCGCAAAGCGTTAGAAAAAACTCTAGCTTTTTAGGCAACAATGATTAGGCAGCGCGCGACAAGATCATTGTAGCTTCACCGAACCGCAGGCACATTATTGTATTCTCAAGAAAGTCTCCAGCAACTCCAAATTTTCTCGTAGACCCGAACACTTTCCTTTCCTTGGGAAAATCCAGAATTCATTTCATACGAAAAACCCGTCACCCGTCTTTAGTAGTTAGATTAAAGGATTAGAAAAGTAGAGGGAAAACATTATGTAAATTCGTGTATTAAAATGAACGAACACTTTTGTTCGCACTTAGCATAGCCATAATTAATATTGCAAAGTCTCACTACGGTACTCGACCTGTTACTTTCCCACTAGTTTTGTTATTGTTTCAAATTTTTGGAATGCTTATTTAGATAAGTCCGTTAACAAAGACATGAAGAGAGGGATTATATTAGAGAGCAGAAGTACTTTAAGTGAAAGATGTTTGTTTATTCTCGAAAGTTAGAATTTGCAAAAGAGAGACTGCTACAAGTAGAGTAGAGGAAGTGTAGCTGAAGAAAGAGAGCAGAAAAAGAGAAAAGTTGAAATATTCAGTTATTGTTTGGCAAAGAGTAAAAGAGAGAGTTTTAAGGTGTTCTACTGTATACAGACAGAGGGATATTCAAATGTAAGTAGTTTACGCGATGTTGATGTCGTTTTCGTATTTTTTTTCGGGGCAAATTCTTTCTTAAATAATTTTACCTTTCATTGACCAACTTGTCACGTTTCGGGTCACGAGGATGACGTTTCATAATATCCGACTCTGCCTCCTCATAAGCGAGAGAAATTGCTGGAACCTAAGTATACACGGGTGGAAAGCGAGAATAAAAACGTAAAGATAACACACATAAAACAAAAAAAGACACACATTACGTCTAAAAATAGACTATTTCGGCACTACCCAATTGACAGACTAAAAAGTTGCCAATCTTCTAAAACGGTATTATAAATTAATATGACTAACTATAACTAAATGATACTCGGAAAACATCAGACGGTATAAGTATGTCACAACATATATTTATGCAACGGGTTTTCCCAGTTCCATAAGTCCATGGAAAGGTGCTGCTTAGCAGAATTGGTTAATTAAGTGATTCGAACAAAACACAGCACAAACATAGTATGAGAATATTTCTTCAGACGCGCCGAACACGGAGAATACCAAAGGAGGAGGACAATTTGACAGTGGATTCACCATTCACCGAAATCTTGCCTCGCGCCACAAAACTATCTATCAAACATGATTGAAGAATCTATCTACTACACACTTTACAGCAAACGGAAAGCCCAATCAGGTAAATAACAAGCTTTAAAAAATATTTTGCTGCAATAATTAACATGACAAACACTTATTGTCTCTAGATAATCAGCACTTCATTTTTCACATTCTCACAGATCATCAACACAATATATATATATATATGATATAATATGATTAACTGAACTAGACTACTACGATTTGCTCCACTACAATTTGATGGATGATGAGCGCACACAAACAAAATGTTGCATATATTATTTTAAAATTTCAGAGACATGAAAATACACTGGACAACAATAAACGTTCTAGTTCACTATGGACGTTGCCAAAAATATACAATGAAACATGCGAGAACAGTTTGTTTTTCTTTGAAAGGGTTGCTTCTAATAATTCTACACTAAAGATATTGATAGCAAGCCGCCACGGTGTAATAAAAGCACAGAAATATGAACCGGTACAAGACATGTTTGCCTTGTTTGACAAACATGACAAGAATATAAGAATGCTTTACGTAAAACAAAAAAATGCTTATTGTCTTGATTGCTTGAAACTTTTGATGACCCCACAAAAAATCTCCCAAGACGCAACACTGTATCCAATAAATTGGATCAAGTGTGTTTTCAGACTCAATTTCTTGGGACATTTCTAGCAGGAGTCACACGCACGATCAGACAACAAGAGCAGCATCATCAGCAGCGGGCAAATTTGATAATTTTACCTTTCGTTAACCAATTTGTCTTTGAGAGGGTCGCGAGGAGCTCGTTTCATAATGTCACTTTCAGCGGCTTCATATGCAAGTGAAATAGCAGGAACCTAAACAAGTTGATATTGTATACAGAAATATAAATTTTGGTACACTTACATTTACAAGACTGGCGAAGAAGACTGAAAAAACTATCGTAATTTTTGTGGCTCACTCAAGAGTGATATCAAACACACTATAGTTTAAAGAAAGTCTGCTTTGTTCTTAAATTTTCATCTACATAATAAATGTTCACAGGACATGCTGCTCTGCATTTATTTCTATAATCACTACACTCTAAAAATTTTGCGTTGCACTTGAGCTAATATCAGCCTCTTGATAGTTTATTATTAAAAGAACTACCTTGTTTAAATATAATATACTTGATTAAAAGTGCACATTCTAATAAAAAATTGCTAACAAGGTTATTTATGGTCTCTATAAGAAAGTGCTTTATCTGATGCTTGAGTCATAACAGCACATAAAGAGTATATAAAAAGGGCATAGAGTTACTTATCACTACAAACCTCGTGAAACAACGTGTCTCACATTTTCTGGACTTTGTTTGGGGAGACATTCGAACTCTAAGTGCAAAAAAGTAGTTAATTAAACGGTTGCAAGTTGTGCATGCAAAAGTTGGTTGGGGAACATTGGGACAAGTATGGTAAATAATAGTGGAAAGTATTATTGTGGTCTATTTTTAATCTCTTTCAAATTTCTTTCTCAACGAAAATAAATTTTAGTGAAGTTAACCTGTGTTCAATTGAGCTACATAGTATGTGATTAATAATGTGACTAGTTGTTTATAAATGACAACAAAACCACTAAAGTATACATAATGTGTATGAAGAAGTGTAGAAGAACAGTGAAAGGGTTTCGTTTAATGGGGCAAATTTCTTTCGTTGCATGAAATCATCCATGAAAGGGAACTATTAAACTCGTTAACTTTCAATTGGGAGATAACCAATCCGGGCTACGAATTTGGGTTAGTCGGTTCAAAGTTAGTTTTCTACACAAGTAGTAATATGTTAAACCTATGTAGTAGTTAATGCAGGTAAAATCTAGAAGTTAAGAGAAGGCCTATAGATAAACTTTAATGAATAGTGAGTGAATAGGTACTCGTCTTTGAGTTTCACAGAACTATTAATGCAGAGTTGCACTATATTTTAAATGCTAGAGGTTTAAAGTTGATGCCGATATGGTGGGTAGTAATATAAAAATATGAATGACTGAAAGTCGTCGCGCATTACTCGTTCTCACATTTTATAAACTGACGTAATAATACTGTATGCCATCCGGCATTAATTCAAAGATGCAATCGTACACGATTGATATCACATTAATTATATTGTAATGATATTGTGCGGATAGTTTTAAGAGATGAGAATGAGAGCAGTGTTTTTGGAATATTGTTACGTACCATGTCAGTACCCAAGTCAATGCAAAGAATGGTGACAGTTCCGAGTGGAAGAGGAACATTAAACAGAATGAACAGCAGGAATGGAGAAATCTCAGGAATATTTGAAGTCAACGTGTACGCAATGGATTTTTTCAAGTTGTCGAAAATGAGACGTCCTGAAAAAAAATAAACAAATAAATTAAATCTATGTACTTAACTACTTTCATTGCGAAAATAGAGTAGAAATGTGTCATGCTGCTACACATATAATATTATGTTTGTACGTATGCTTGTAAATTTGAATACAATAAATTATTTTACCTTCCTCAACCCCTGTGACAATGGAGGCAAAGTTGTCATCCAACAGAATCATGTCAGCGGCTTGCTTGGACACATCCGAACCAGCAATACCCATAGCCACACCTGTCATTAAATGATATGATTATATGCATTTGTTAAGCTGCTTTGCGAATCAGGAAAGGGGCTATGTGATTTATATAAATTCAATTTGTGTACCAATATCAGCTTTCTTCAGAGCCGGAGAATCGTTGACACCATCACTAAAAAATATAAAATCAATTATCTTTTCATTCAATCCTTCCTTCAATTAAACAATCAATCGATTATGTCATTTCATTGTTACTAGTAATAAATAAGTGTCTTTGACCTATAAATTATCATTAACTAACCCAGTTACAGCCACAATGGCTCCTTGACGTTGACAACCTTCTACAATGATCAGTTTCTGTTGTGGCGAGGTACGAGCAAACACAATCTCGGTGTGATGTCTCAGAATATCATCCAGTTGGTCTTGGCTCAAATCCTTTAATTCGGTACCGTGAATGACAGCAGCCTTAGCATCAGCAGGGTTCACTTCCGACACAGGGATATTCAACCTTTGAGCATTCAATGAGAAATAAGCAAATTTAATAAATATGGTTCATTGTAATGTTTTGTGTTGGATGTGTTCAGTCATTTCGTTTGTAACGTTAAATAAACATAAACTAAATATTATTAACGTCTTTACCAACCTTTGAGCAATATCCTCAACAGTCTCATTTCCTACAAAGGTAAAAAACAGAATCCAATTGTTGCTCAAATTCTTCCAAGATTAAAGTTTAATTGTTCCGCAAAACAATGTTCACAACTCTGCAACTAACTTACCTTCAGAGATGATACCGACGGACTTTGCAATAGCTTTGGCAGTGATAGGGTGATCACCTAGTGTTTAGATCAAACGTCATAAGAATATTAACTTTAAAAATACCGACCGACCAATGTAAAAGTGTTTTTAGAGTGAGAAGTGAGAAACTCAGGTAATGTTTTTTAATATCTCCTCCTGTGCATCAAATGTAAACTTTATAAAAATGATCAAGCATCTAGTTCAGGAAGGAGAAAGCAAAAGTCGGTGAAGAAGCATTTAGGTGTTGTTGGAGAAAAGGCTGATGTGGGTTGAGATGTGTAGGTAGCGGGAAAGTGTGCACACATCCAGAATAACTTAATGTAGCTCAAAGTTGCATAGGGGAATTGAAGGAAACTATTAAAAAACTAATAAACTGAGCCTCCACTTTCTCACATGTATGTTTCGGTTTATGTCATATACTACTACAAATGTGATTCGCAAGCCAATGAAATAAAAAATGTTTTTTTTAAATTAATTAACATTTGATTTGTTCTACGTACCAGTGACCATGATAACCTTAATACCAGCAGATCGGCATTTTGCCACAGCATCAGGGACCTACACAACCACAAAGAATGTAGGATAAACATACTGTAATATCGCTATCTTATTATATAGTAACTACAACTCACAGCGGCACGAGGAGGATCAATCATCGACATGAGACCAACAAATCGGAAACCAGACAGTGGAAAGTTTGGATCATCAGCATCATACTTGTAACCTGAAGAGCAGGGATTAATTTATAGTATTTAATTATAACCGTGACGAATTAGCTAAATTTTTTACCATTTTATTACCACATAATGGTCTATTTCATACCTGGTGGGTACTTGTCCGAAGGTAACATCAAGTCACAGAACCCAAGTACACGCTCTCCAAGACCTCCAAGTTCCAAGTAGGCATTGTTGAAAGCTTCCTTCATTTCGTCATCCAGGAGTTTCTCCTTGCTTCCAATGTAAATGGTTGAGCATCTATCCAAAATCCTCTCAGGAGCACCCTGCGCGCAACCAGTGCATTGCTTATTTCAGATCTGAGCAAAAGAACTGTTTCCGAACGAAACTTTATCAACGGTGGTAGGAGTAACTTACCTTCATGACCAGGAGTGTAACGTGGGTCGTTAGGATCTTCGGTTTCGTGAACGGACACCTGGTACTTGTTGGTGGAGTTGAAGGGAACCTCACAAACTTTCTTGTTCCGTGCCCTATAGCTCATCACATCGTGCAAAGCCAATTCCATACATTTGAGAAGAGCCGCCTCAGAAGCATCACCATTAACTTCCCGCTTCAAGATTGGAACACCATCCTGGCTTCCCTTGAACTCAGCGCGATTGCAGAGAGTCGCCACACGAGCAAGAGCTTTGAATCCATCACTAGTCTTATCATACTGAGCACCAGACTGATCCTCAGTCGTGTCCGCCTCAATGATCTGATTGTCGAACCACATGTGTGCCACTGTCTATAACAACATACGTATCCCACTCAAATTAACTTAATTCCCAAAGACCCTCAGACAAAGAAATTTTTAATGATTAATTCTTACCATTCTTTTCAGGACAAAGGTCATCAGAAAGTTCAGAGAAAAAAAAATAATAAATCAAAGTATTATCGGAGAGCAGGTGAAAGCTTGTACTTTTTTTCATTATTAATAAAATATCCTCTATATAGCCAAAAATGAGTAATAATAAATAAATCAAAGTTTTAATTTCCAATCATATTAAAAATCCTTCTTCAAATTAACCCGAAACATAATCGTTCCCAAATGCCCTGGCGTATGTATTATATCATATTTGTTCAAAAAGTATAATAATAAACTTTTTGCAATGAATTCAACTCCCTGCTTACCTGTTCTGCGTCAAGGTTCCGGTTTTATCCGAGCAAATGGTTGAGGTGGAGCCCAAAGTTTCCACAGCCTCCAAGTTCTTGACAAGACAATTCTTGAAAGAAAACGATTGAAATTATTCAACTGAAGAGTATATATAAGTAGATATTTTTAGGTATGCAATGGTGGTTTGTATGGATGATCAGAAGACGTAAAAATTATGTATAGTTAGACATGATCAGACCTACTGTAAAGCATGTATGAGAACAAAAGGAGAGGGAATTATGCAAATTGAGACTTAAGCGACGGGATGGAAGGAGCTATCATTACAATGGAAAAGGTACCTTAGCCGACTAGGAATTGAATACTATTATTGAATTCCCTCCGTTTTCAGACTGACGCATCATTTTCATTACAAGGGACCAGTGGACTGAGCTATGGACTAGGTATTTTTAGTGCTGCTGATACGGACCTTAATTTAATTAATTACCGGTGATAAGTGACGCATTTAATTATTGTTTTCGATATTTTGACAAAATGGCAAGCAAGAGTAAGAAAGTTAAAATTGACTGGAATGAAATGGTGGAGTGCAGTGAGGCCAGGATGCGGAAAGAAAATGAAAAGGAAGAACTTGCAACTACATGAAGAGAGTCACTCGGGCCCTGTGAGTTGTTTTAACTGTAAAAAAAAAGTGTGCCAACAAGAGGGCATTCAGGTCGCACGTTGTCAGGTCCCACCCAACAGGTGTGTAAAATTATTCATTCTGCATAATGATACTTAATAATGAAACATTATTAAACCCTACGCGGTGTTGTTGTTTTTTTGTGCAGTTATGGAGTTGGATCTAAACTGATGACATTGGCCAAGTTAAAGTTCCCAGCAAGTATGTAACCAACTTGTTGAAAAAATCGAATTTCAAGTCGGTGAATGAGTCATCTCTGATTGCACATGACTTAAGTAAATCTTTAGCTATTCTGCCTCTGAATACGGCGTTTTATGATTTGACTCATCGTTCCTGCAAAGTCAGGATTGCACCCACCCAAGAAGAAGAAGTAAACGAAACAGATTGCGGAGGATGAACCTGAATAGTTGTAGTTTTTAGTTCTAGTCTTAGTTCCTTCTGTATATGTAATGTGAATGTCTACATGTTGACATTTATATAATATGATTTTAGGATTTAATACTCGTGTAATTTCGAAATATCGCAATGTTTCTGTTTTTTTATAAGGTTTTACCTTGGAAGCCATCCTCTTCGCAGTGAGGGTCAGACACACGGTCACAGTAGCAAGTAGACCTGGAATGTATAAAATAAAAATTATGACGAACACGATCAGGCACGGGTAACAAATTGCAAAATTTTGTAAAAGTTGTAAGATTTAAACTGGGCAAAATTGTAATAAAAAAATCGCGCGATCTTACCTTCTGGCACGTTTGCTACAATAATTCCGATTCTGAAATTGAAGTTTGAAGGGGTTAATGATTACACTCTATAAAATTACATATAGGGATGTCAAGTTCTTTCCATGCATTGCTTTCTTACAAGGTACACACACATACATACACGTGAGAGTACGGGAGAAGAAAGAAGGCACCGAATGTATCCAACGGCAGACGGGAACGTGGAAAGAGAAAAAAAAAATGCAAATTAGTCAAGCCACGTATATAAAGGATAAAAAATTTAAACCTCTCGTCCAAAATAACAATAATCACTCAGCAATCATCGACCTAATGATTCTAGCAAAATGGACCGAGTGAGTGTTTGTATCACTTCACAGGACAGGGAAAGTTAGACTTGACTCATTGACATATTTCTTTACCTTGAAGCCTCGAGTTTCAATGGTTCGAATGTCAGCAGGAATACGATCACCAAATTTGACCTCAACCTATAATGAAAAATTCATATTTTATGACAATCATAAGTACTTACCGTACTTACGATGATTTGCTGTGATAGACGTTGTTTCTGACAAGAACTTGTCGCTGTCACCTTTATTTTTAGTGTGTAATTTCATTTAAATAATATAATTTACTAACCACGTCACCAATGGTAAGTTCTTCTGCCTTGACGGTAAGTTTCTGGCCTTCTCTCAAACAAGTAGCATACTGGGGAACCATGTTTTTGAACGATTCCATAATCTTGGAGCTCTTAGATTCTTGTTATGAGAAAAAAATATTGATAGTAAATAGTTGAAGGACATTTTTTATTTT
>JAHZNF010004039.1:0-16126 GCA_027744215.1 Troglopedetes dispersus | reverse complement strand
CGCGTTATTTGGTGATGAAAAGTTTGGCCCACTTAAGTGCACGCAGGAGTGATTGACAAGTCAAAACAAGTATTGAAAAAAAAATCCTTCTTTCACACAACACGTGTATGCTTTCCCTCTTCCACTTTTTTTTGAGTGGTTCTTTGAGATACGTTTTTGGGTGGAAAACAAGCAATCGCCCACTACACAGAACCACATGCTGCGCGCTGTGTTTTCAAATCTTTTCTCCAAAAGCGATAGCCGTTTTGGAGAATCTAGTTTACAAGATTGCACGTATTGGTTTCCTTTTCTTATTGGGCAAATTGTACTATGCTTTTCCTTGAGACCATGTCACTGTAGTGGCGGCGGCGGGGATTTGGATGTGGAGTGAGCCTTATTATTAGCTTCGGAAAGTGTTTCTTGTTAGTTTTGAGGGTGATGTTGATGGAGAAATCGGTGTAACTAAAATTACCTAACGCTCTCCATAATCAGCTCTTATGCACAGCTTTGAAAAGTTGTCTTAACTCGGACTAAGTTTGGCTATGTTTGTGGTGCTCGGGTGAGCATAAAGTTAATCACTAATTCAAATACAGCAACTGCTCCTTGTCACATTATGTCGCAAAAGCTGAACACAGCGAGAAAGTGATCATTACAAGGGATGGCAGACAGCCTCACACATTCTCTTCTTTATGTCGCACACGCCTCACACACACACACTCGCTGGATCTTCAAGAAGACCCCTTTTTCGCTTCAAGTTGTGTACATACATTTCAGGATTGCGCAACCCGTAAGTGACAAATTTTGACTAAAAGAGTGCTCGCCCAAGAGAAAAATATTTTTTCTCGTTTTCCTGCAGAAGCGCAAGCATGCAGATACTACTTTCTTCTTTTCTCCCGGTAGACATGCATTAGCTACAACTGAGGCATAAATATTTCAGTAACGAGATTTAAATAGCAACATGTTTTCCCACAGATGGGATATTTCAGTTCCTTTTAAAGCCTGCACTGAAATGGAAAATGTGTTTCATTTTGCCAGAGTGCTTCCAGCTAAGGCGAAAACGATTGTGTGCATAAACATACCAAGGTCATGGAGCAAGAACAGAGTAGAACTTAATGGCATCTACTGTGGGTACGGTTTACAGGGGAAAAAAGATGCCAAATTTCTGATTCCATGTTTCTATTTGCGTCAGCTTTCTCTCTGACAAACCGCTACTTACTTTAAATATTACACTCACGAATAAGGATACGCACCATACTTCGAAAAGGTTTTTCCCTGGTTGCGTAATTAAATATGGTGTGTTCTAGAAGCCACAAAAATGACAACGTGTTTTCACAAACTCTACTAATGGAGTACGACAACTTACTGTTTTTTTGTGAAAGTCACACAAGTTGGCACAAAATGACGTTGTACAATTCCGTTTGCAATCAGGGGTAATTGATTTTTCCCCTTTGAAACAGGATACACTCAGACACGCAAGTTATTTAACACCTTTCACAATGCGAAGAGTATCTAATTTAATTTATGTTTTTTTAAATACCGTATAAAAGTTTGATCTTCTGCCATGGCACGGTTCGTGACGCACCAGTCGGAACTCAAGTGTTATCTTTAGTGACAAAAATGAACTCGAGAACTATTTTGATGGTGGTGATGTTGTTTTGTAGTCAACTTGTAAACATCTGAGCCAAACATTGACGTCAAATGAAAGAGCACAGAGCGTTCACTTGGTTGGGAGTGTTTTCACCGCAGCCACAAGTGATTAAACTGCCTCGACACTACTGCCATTCACACAGCATAGTTGGGAGCAGCAGTCAGCGGGAACCTGTTTCTCTCTTTTCCTCGGCGAAGAAGGAGGCTGGCGGAGGCGAGTGAGGATGACAAGTTGAGAATGGGAGCGAGTGGAACATTATTGCAATAAACAATAAAATATGTTTTTTATTGCCTCCACAACTACAGACAATTGAGTCGATTACCCTGATACCAGCAGAGACGGAAGAATTGGTCGTGCCGCAACCGCATAACTCAATGAATTCCCCTGCTCGATCCTGGAACGAAATGACGGCGATCACTTTTATCCAGAAAGGAATGCATTCATAAAAGAAACCATAAATTTCCCGTCGTGGGCTCCAATCCTCCCTGGGTTATCCCATGCTCCCTTCACATGTCTCCTGCGACCTGGAAATGTTAAATAGAGATACTTTTCACTCATGTGAAGTTTAAAAAAAAATTGTTTTAAAAAAGGCTTCTGTACCCACTGATCTGTAAAATTGTGTTAATTATGAGAAATTTTTCAAGCAACCTAAACTCTCAGAAAGAGAAACACAAAACTATTACTGCAGATAAAATGATGCATTATGGTAACCTGGAAGTGGAGTGTAATAGAAGGAAAACGGGAAAATATTAGGAAACCCTCATAAATAATTCTAAAGATTTTGCCTCCTTTCATAACCCAAAGTGGACTTGTTAGCCATTTTTTAAACGTATTTACTCTTGTATAATATTCTCCTTTCATTCCAAGAAACTTAAAAAAAAGTTTTTTTTTAAATAATTAATTACCAGCATTATATAAGTCCATTTGAAAAAATAAAATAACTGTTTTGAACTCAATTAAAAATATAATATTTTCATTATTTCTTAAGCTGCTTCACAACTTCGTTTGCTTCAGAATTTGTTAGTGAATCTATGAATTTGAAGAGGAGGGCTTTAAGTAGGAAATTTCTTTTTGGGTACTCCATGCAAAAAAATATTTTCCTCCATTCTTGTAGGTCCATCTATTTCCCATTTTTTTCCAAAATTGTGTCGAAGGAAGGGGTGCAGCAGCAAGGCTTGGATTCAATAAAAATTTGTGGGCTCTCCAATCACCTTCAGTACCGCTGGAAAAGTGGTTCTCGGGGAAAAGAAAGGAATTTCATTAAAGCTGAAGGCTAAATGATACCCATGTGTGTGAGTAACATGCAGCCCTCATACTCTTACCTAGACTTCACACTGTATATACGGCACGTCCACGCCATTCAACGACTAAACCATTATTATGTACGCCCTTTCTCAAACTAAACTTTTTTTTCCTGTATCATTTATACCCTGTCTCAAATGGACGGAAAACTTATTTCTTCCCGAGAATTTTTTTTCTACTAGTCTGATATTTTTTTTAGGTGAAACCCCCAAAAAATGTATTTTTTTCTAGGGCTACATATGTTTAAAAACAAAAAAACCAGATGCCTGAAAGGATAAAAAGACAAATGTGTTGCGTATTTATATAGGTTTTGTAGATGTGCAAAGGAATGTGGGCAGATTAGGAGCATTTTGTTTCCTGATAACCTTTCATTTTGCCATTTCATCTGTCGGTTGAATTCCATCTGATACCTGGTGGAAGTGGCCCATCACCTCAACGTGAGCCGGGAATTGGAAAGGAAACACGAAAGTTAATTAAACACGCTGAGAGTTTCCGAGTGAAACTATGAGAAAAGTGAGATTATGGTGGTACTATAACTATGCTTCCCCATCACCAAAAACTTTGCTGGTGCTCTCTCTCCCTATTCCTAGTTCCTTGTCATGATGCATGTTGAAAAAAAATATATATTCCAAGACATTTGTTGTTCTTAACTGAGACGTGGTTATTTGCGAAAATCGGGTGTTTCCATTTCCACCCATTTTCATCATCATATCATCGCCCAGACAAAGAGAAATGCTTTTCAAGATTCCTCCAAGATTTCATCCATGGAAAAATAAATGTGGAAGTACACACATGCCCATAAATAAAGCGGAAGACGAGGGAAAGGGCTCAAGTCAGCGTGTAATAAGGCAAGCCCACGTATCAACGTCTTTCCGCGAAAAGATAAAACGAGCAAGAGAAAGTGAAATGTGGAGAGGGAGTAGTGGATAACTCATGGATGCATGCATGCGTGAGTGCACGTCTACTGCTGCTCACCACACTACCCCACACGTCCCAAGCATCCCAGCATTCCATGGAAGCAATGCTACGTGCAGGCAGGTGTGCACACGACCAAGTAATTTGAAGAGGATTAGGAAAATAAACAGGGAATAAAAAAAGGTGTCACTTCATTTCCTCCCGCCATTTCTCTCCGGGACAATGGCGGCCTGATTCAGCTCACAAGGAAGAGTGATTGTTGACCGCGTCCAACTGAGCAGGAAAAAATTAACCGTTTCTAACATAGGTATATTCGAAGCTTCTGGGTCTTCTCATTTCTGATTCGCTCCGCTCAGATCAAATTTTAACTTGTCACCACCACAAAAGCATATATATGGATAGGTAATTTTATAAAGCCGAAACAACAATATACCAACAGCAATATTATAAAAGACAACTAATAAGAATTTTGTACACTATTCCACAAAAAGTTTTACCAAGACATTAGATTCTCCGTCTTTTAGAAACCCGTCGCCAAAAATTCCTCCCTCGTCAGCTCGTGAAACAAAGTGATGCATATCCCTTTCATGGCCTGTTCGCTTACTGTACACCAATTCCACGAATTGGAGATGTGTTTCAGCAACTTTATTACACGAAATCGGGGACAAGATATGGCACGACAGGGAAACACTAATTTGAGTGTTGAGGGCATTCAACACAGACATGTTTTTTTCCTCTGGATGAGTCCATACTATCTCCTCACTTGTGGGGCTCGAAAGCAAAACACGTTCAGAGAAACATCTTCAAAGCACTTGAATGCTATGCAAAGTTCACGTGCTTTGGAGCCGAACTTAGAGAAACAAAAAGTTTTCAAATGGGTCTGAAATAAAATGTTGAATTGTAATCAGGGTCCCCATTTCCTTTTAAAATGAGAGACCTTTTTGTACTCCAGAATTGTTGTTGAGTTCTCGTATTCCACAGTTTCAACAATGAAGTTCAAGAGGTCTCCCTTGTCAAACTGAGAAACTGGAGCTGAATAAATGGCACACACTTGTAGCAAAATGTGATGCCAAATATTGTAGGAGCCTTTTCCTTGGGAAAAAATGTAAACAAGTCGTCGGGTGGCGCACGTTATCCAAACTTTTCCCTTCGTGCACGGAAATATTTTGAGTGAAGGAGGGGGCGTTCCACAAAGTGATAGTGAGCCTCATTTCCCAACAAGAAAATCCAACGGTTATTTTTTTTGCTCAACACACGCCACATTTGTGAGTGTGTTCTTGAGGCAAAATATTGTCGACATAGATAAAGAAGAACATATACACATGCATAACTCTCCTTTTCATCATTTGGAATTATACGATATTATCTAGTATCTGCGAATCTGCATTATGGGAAATGAAAGGTTCTTGAGAAAACATTACATTATCGATGAGTTCAGATAATGCTTTTATGAAGTTGGTTATTCCTACCACTTTCCCATTTCCTTTTTTTCTCTTTGAACTACCCAGCACGCACACACACACACATCGTCTCTTGCTTTTTTTTCTTCGAGTTCATGTTTCTGCAAAGAGCAGACTACTCGTCTTCCTTCTCAAGAGAGAGAGAGAGAGAGAGAGAGAGAGAGAGAGAGAAGTCTAAATTGACCCGAGAAAGAGAGGCAGGCGAAAGTATGGAAGACACATGGCACGCGGAGGAAGCTTGTGTTTAATAAAACAAACCAAATCGTTTTTTTTCCTTGCACTTATCATCCTTGTACTGTGCATGGTTAGCCATGTCTATGTTAGAGTACATTTGTAGCGAAACCGTTTCCCATATCATGCTTCACTTCATCTCCACTTTCCGTTTGTTTTTTCGTTGAGAATAAATTACTAGCGTTTAAAAGGCTGACAGTAACGACGCCATCCTTATGCTTCCCTTTCCAGTAGTTTTGTTAGTTTATTTTTCCTCCTGCTTCTTTTTGAAGAGAAGATCCACAGGAGTCACGTTTAAAGATCAAAAGTAAATGTTGCATCATCTCAGATAAAAGCTGTGCAGGGTTGTGTATGCTTGAACACTCCAAAAAAAAATAAATCACAAGACAATGGTGTAATAATGGTTCTGCCATGTTGTGCAATTTGACACATAAAAACGCTGGGAAAAATTGGCCGTTCGTTGGGAAGAGTCGTGCGACAAGGTCTGAACTGAATCACAATTTTCTGAAGACTGAACATAGGTACTATTTTAAACCTATCAGTCTCGCTTGTCAGATACACCATTTTTATTTAGCTCGTAGGCAACCCTGAGATTTAGTAACCAGGCATATTTTTGGCCCATCATTATCTCCCTAGTTCCTACAATAATCGATGGCTTATAGGCACAACCAATTACAAAAATGCTCCATCTTCTAAAAGATTGAGGGGTTAGACTTTTCGCAATTGACACAAGTGACTGGAAATTGGCAGACAGTGCGAGAGACAATTGACAACGGAGTGCAACATGGCGTCTTTGTTCGTAAAAGAAGCTAGAAACAATAACACTAATTGGATGTCTGGACAGAGAGAAAGTAGAAAGAATCCTAAATACTATCCTATTAACTCAATAATCTTTTTTCGGAGCTGAATACCTAGGAGGTGGAAACATCTTTGCCGAAAAAAAGATTGCAATCATCCTTGGATTACCGTTCACACTTACAATAATCGTTCGTCTTAAGCTGCGTTCACAATTAAGGTAAAAATAGCAAGGAAAAAATAGAAAGTTGTTCTGAGAAATACCAAAATAAATTGAAATGGATTGTAAAACCGGAGAATATAGTAACATCATGTGTGCATAAATACTATAAATAGGCCACTATACAATACACACGCACAACCTGTTTCTTGAGAAAGAAGGTCCAAGAACAAGAACAGTTATTGATTTTTTCCCGTATTTTGCGCGAGTAATTGCAGGTTGAACCCATGACAGTGGTGGACGACTCATCTATTCATTTTCCGCTGGAATACGGGTCACCAGAAAAGAAAATTCCACTTAATAGTTTAGAATAAACTCAGGGCGGTTGAGTTCAGCTTTTCTCAGACTTGCAGTCGGCTGTACTCTTTCTACATAAAGGAAACTTTATTGTCTCAATAAACTACTGTGATGGCTGTCCGTCCTGCGTGTGTTATCATCTGTGTCTACCTTCAATACCACAAAAGTATTTTATGGCCTCCTGTCTCGGATCTTTTTTCCTGGGCATTGAGGCACCAATTCTTTTTTTTAAATTCTGTTTCAAACAGCTGAATATTTCCAGTTGTTTTAGAACTTCAATCTTACCAGGTTTACTTTTTTTTCTTTGTCGTTATTGCTCCGTTAAAAACGCGTGGCCATTTACCAGATCAGAAAAACACGGGGGAAAAGTTCGAAACATTAACAAAGGTTGACTGAGTGGCCATTACGTTTTTTTTTCGCTCAAGTGTTTGCTTTGCGTGTTTTGTGTGTAAATTGGAAGGATGTTAAAGGAGAGAAAGAAGGTACAAATAGTTTCTTGGTGTAAAAAAATCAGCGGTAGATAAATTAGTGTTATTAACACAACCCATTATTCCTAAACTAGAAGTGAAAGGAGCAAGAGCAGAAAAAAAACAACTTATGCTGTCCACCATAAATTAAGAAGAAAAAACTTTCTCTTGGAACTGGAGACCATAGCCAGCTTTTACCTTTTTTTCTATTATAACAAAAACTCTCGCATACGGATAGCTGGCGCACTTCATCTTGAAATATGATATGTTGTTTTGTTGTGTGTGCGGCTACACAATATGGTTCCCGCAAACGAAACCGTTATCTCTTTTCAACTTCCTTTGTACATGTTCCAGGAATGAAAGCCATCTTTGCTGTATTTCTTTTGACAAATGAGACTCAACCCAAAACTTTTATTTTTTAGGTAAGGTTGGTCCTCATTATTTTAATCGTGTCTTTATACAAAACCACAGACTATCAAATATAAATGAAGACATCGACTCTGTCGCAGAGGAACAAACAAGGGAAAATGTCAGAAAAGACATTCCGCAGACAGAGGAGCGCTAGATATTCACCATAACTATCTTTTCCCTGGGATAACTTCCCCGTCAAAACTAAATGACAAAAATATTCAGATATGGCATGCAGGATCGATGGTAACCAGAGAGGCTCGTCTCATCCTCTTATCTTTCCATGATGATTTCACCGTGAGCGTAGTTGATTATTATGCTCATCATTCACGATCACCCCATCATTCCAGACATGTACAAAATACTATAAAAAAGTATTCCGTGCACGACAGTCCCCCGTCAAATTGGCTGGGTGTCATAGCACCGAATTGAAAAGTTTTTTTTGTGCGATTTTCCTGACAAGAGCGAAAGTTCTATTCGCTGAAGACAATTTGTCAAAATAAAGGAAAATTCGGGAAAACCAAGTGTTTTCTTAATCCGATCTACATTCTCCGGTGAAAATTGCACACACAGGGGGAGCAAGGTTACCATTCCGGGAGTAGCAAGAGTCTCTGCATATTATTACCATCATAATTATAAGTGATGGATGACACATTCGTCTTCCTCCAAAAGTTAAAAAAAGTATCTGTTGATTATGTGTGGAGCATGAATGTGCTCGGTAAATCAAGAAAGAAAGTGAATCATGGATCAGTTGATTTAGCTCAAACAAATGATATATTTTATTCAGTCTTCCTAATGATATTCAAAATAGAGGAAGAATTTATTTTTTTTCAGACCGCAACTCTTTCATCTGGATTGATACTTTTCGTGTAACTTCTTCAAACATTCCAATGCATTACGGGACGTCGAGGCCAGAAGCTGTATAAATCAGCGGATGTTGCCAATTGATGAAATTTATGTATTCTTCTCCTGTCACTTCTTTCCCGGAGGTATAACCTGGCGAAAATGGTGGAGCGCATCATGCAATCCCCATCTTTATAAATTAGATGCGGTCTGAATTTGTCGGGAAGAGATATTGACACGTCATACGTTCCGTCAGGAGGGCCGAGCAGGCATAAAGAGCAGTCAACTACAATGCTTTTTTATACTGCCCTGAGAATTCAGAAGTGGCGTGGTCCATGTGTGCGTGTAGAATTTCTAAGAATTGAAACGTCAACTTCGTGCATCATCTACATATTTACATTAAGGAAGCTTGGAGCATCCCACAGGAGCGGTGCTGAGGAAGCATGCTGGGGAGTCTAATGAGGATAGTAACAAACGAGTTTTACTCTTCGTTCCTTCTTTTTTCACCTTTCTTCACTCCACTCAGTTCGTTACGCTGATCTTATCAGTCAAATATGGTGTGACGGGGAAAATAAAAGTTCTCTTAAAATATTTTTTTACCTCTTCGCAAACTGTATTTGGAGTACTATTTTGCTAGTAGTGATTACCATTTCTTGGAAGCGAAACACGTCCGTATGCTCTATTCTCATCATCAATCCGGATCGGACTCCCGTTAAAATCTCATTTACTTGGTTCGTTACTTGTTCAAAAAAAAAGAAAAGGAAAAAAACACAAAAGTGTCAAGATTTAAGCATCTGAAAGAAGGGAAAGTAGTAAGTTGTACCTTTTCTGTTTTTCGGGGGAAAAGGTACGCGAAGAGTGAAGTGTGATATTACCACAAACTCCGTATTTACAGAAGGATTCTCTTTCGAAATAAGTTTAGGTTAACAATGTTCACTTCCGCGAAACGAGAATCAACTGGGAAGGAAGCAAGGGAAGAGCGTAAACCAAGGAATTGGATTTCGACAGTGTTTAGCGCCTGTAATGAGTTTACATGGCCACGAACATGAAAATAGGACAATGTTGCAGCACTCAAGCAGAACGTATTACCACATCCAGAAGAGTGTGCATGTAAACTTGGGCAAGCTGAGAGAGCTTTGGAAAGACAGGTTCGCTAGTGATAACCCTCCTCCCGGAAAGGCTTTACTCGTGAAATTATGTGTGTAGAGTAAGTAGAGTTGCATATTATTTTGTCCCTTTGATACATACGAATATTGAGTGGAGCAAGATCCAAAGGAGATACAGCATTCTTCATGTCCACCTCTTCCCTTATCATGGTAAAAAAAACAGTAAAAGGAGCATCTCAGCATGTCAAACAAGCAGAAAGCGACAAAACGGAAAACGTGAAGCAAAGGTGTTCCGGTGTACACAACCTATTTTTTGAAATGTGGTATCTGGATCACAACCGTTTCTCGCACGGATGTTACATGATTAAACAAGGAAAGGAGAAGTGCAAAAAAGCGACATTATTAATCAACACGATTTTCCTTCCTTCAAAATGGGAGACGTTGTTTACCGATGCACTTCACGTTATCCCGCTCAGCCAGCAGATGAATAATGAGCAGAGCACGAAAGCCTGGTGAAATTGGAGTCTGATTTTCCAGTTCCCACTTGATAAGGAACACCTTCCCAATTCAACCAGTTTGTTCGAGTGGCGACAAAAAACATTTTTGCCTTTTCAGCCAAACTTCACATTTGAATTGTATACCATTATTCTGTAGATTTCTGAAAACTCCTTCCAAATCCATTTCTACCATTGTACAATTCTAGATGAATGCAAACAGAATCTCTCTCGTGCAAATGCAAACTCTTGGAATACCAGATGAGTACAATACATAATGTACACACACGTCCAAAAACAATATTTCACATTTCTCCTCAATTGGAAAATAATTCTTTTCTGCGTTTTTTTGTGTAATGATCAGAGATGGTCATCCGGCAATTTTAAGGATCAATAAAGATAATGAAGAGGATAACTGTCATAAACAGGATGAAGGATAAGAAGACAGATGATTTTTAACATAGTATGTAAGGAGCATAATAGTTCCACCTTATCCTCATTGTAAGGAAGACGGCAAGAGACTCAAAACTACTAGCGGACCGTTCTGCATTATTTTTTTTTCATTGTAATAAAATGGTGTCATCCTTGTTACCCTCGGATCACGGGTAAATACATATTACAAATGGAATAAAGAATGGTATAGGTTAACGCATAAGGATGCGGATGATCATATTTTCATTCGTACAAATGCGAAAGGATGACCATCTCTGGTAATGATGGAGAAAGGATTGTGTGAACCTGGATTTTACATTCGTCTCCACGCCACTTCAGCTTTTAGAACCAAACACATGTTTTATTTTTTGTTTCGTGTTCGATCCGTCTACCAAATATATATTTTTTGGAAAGGCTGCACAATGATTAATGCTGCTTGGAAGCTTAGTAGATGGAAAGATGGATGACTTTTTAATTAAATTAGGAATGCTAACATGCGTCCAATTTTCGTGTTACTCTTGTAATGAATCCTGACCAAATTACATACAATAAAACGTGTCGAGCTTAGCTTGAAGCACTTGCTTCAGATTTACTTGACATAATCTACATTACGCGTGGGTTTTACAGGCAGGACTTCAAACATTTTTTTTCATATTCTCAATAGAACTTTTGCACCTCACTCAATTTCAAATCTTTGAAATTGAGTTCTGCTTTTAAAAACACTTTCAGTGTTGATGGGTGCATATGAAAATAAAATTAATTTCAATTTAGTGACAGATCAAAATAATATGCGACTTACTTTAGAGTGTTCATAAAAGCTAATGTTATGGTGATGTTAATGTTGTACTAGTTTAAGTTTTGTTGTGCCAAGTCCGTGAATATCAGTAGGTAAAATATAATGACACAAAGTCCAGTTTACTAAAGCTTTTTGCTAAATGAATTCTTTCTTCTAGTTTTGACGCACTTCGTGTTAAAAACATGAGTTCCCTTTTCAAAGAGTTTCAATTACAACAGGATAAAATGTCTGTACCAGCGCATATTTGTTTGACAAAATTTTTTCTTCTATGACGTACACTACGTACATTCTCATGTTTGAAGTGATCCCATGATCAAGTCATTTCAGACTTGTCAGCATTCATCTGTGCTTTCACCCGTTATCACTGCATTCATAATGGGATTGTCGATAAAAACTGCGTTGACATCGATGGCCCTGGTTCACTTGATTACTTCAAGCAAGAAAATGAGTTTTCTCTATTGGCACACTAGTGAATGCCTGTCCACAATGCTAACTCGAACCAAATGCTTTACTTACTAATTAACCAGAGAATTTCAAAAAGTCTACAAACATATTTAAAGCTCAGACCAATGTTAAGCCATGGAACAAGGTAGAATGTGCAAAACAGTCAAAGCAACAATTTATGCATAGGAACGTGCTAGCTGTAAATTAAATGCGAATGAGTAAACAACATTCTTTCATGATAAGCTCAATTGTTTTAGTGAGTTTGGGATATATGTGACCACCACTTCTAGCTGTTCCTCCGAGCTGTCAATTTCTTCAAATTCGAGGTCATCAAATGCTACCTACACACAAGTAATCGGTAGGAATAAAGTATTTGAGTATTCCCTGGCAATATTTATGACACAAAAATATGTTTACATATCTGATAAAATATTGCTAAGTTTTTTTTCGCGAAAATCGCTTCTTACCCCCAAAATGTTTATTTGGGTGTTAGCATAGAGGCAGGAATATTGTGTCTGTGTGCATAGACGGTCTACGTAACTCGTTATAGAACATTGTATTGCAGCCAGCCATGAAATGTGGAGCGTGGAACGTTGCAGTGTTTATTGTCCTCCCCTTATCGTCCCCCAAACAACAGACAATCCAGCCAACTCAATGGAGCTATATTTTCATTGAGAGAGACGCTAAGCACGCCTCTTTCCACTTTCACTCTCATCATCATCCAGCTCGAATTTTCTTTCTTGTGCTTTTCAATAATTAAATGACGTAGGCATGTGCAGACTCACTCCGAGAGCGTTTCACCCATTAGGTAACACATTAAGCTTACCAAGATGCATGCCAATCTTTTCTCTGATCAAATCATAAAAAACTTTCTCCCCATCTAACAAATAAACCCAACAAACGGAGGTAATGTGTAAAGCATCACACACTCACATTTGCGCTTATAAAACAGCTCCTGAATTCTATTGTGCATAAAAATAAACTCCTTGATGCATCTCCACATTTATGCATATTTTAGCTACTTGGCTCTAGCGCTTGCAAAATTTAGTTATGGGAAAACTGGGCACACGTTGTGCAATCATTATGGTCATGTAACCCATTTCACATTTATATGAACACCCTGTAATTTTGGCGTAACTTTGCAATAGGGTATATTTGTACACAAGAAGGACTGAGTAAAAACCTCTTTAACATAAGAAAAACGCAGTTTCTGGCGTACTTTTAGTAAATCATAATTAAATATGAAAAGTAGGTTCATTTTAAGGATATTCATCAGTTTCCTGGTGGTTGGGGAGATGCACGGACGAAAGACAACAGGCAGACACACTAATCAGTGGCAATCCATGCAACACCGAAAAAGTTCGATGTTAAGCATGAATATGAGTTGCTTTGATCGTGTAGCTCACAGTAGTCTGCTTTGGTAATTGATGACGAAAAAAAGTTTTTTTAATATTTGGCTAAAGTTGAAGACGCCCCCATTTGATTGGGTCTCCTTGTTAATTAAGCTTTATCTAATTTTTTTCCAAAGAATATGTATCAAAGTAAAGTATAACTTGATACGCATGATATATGAATTGGAAGCGGTGTCTAGTGATTGTCTGTCCAACTTTTCACAACATATTGATAATATTATATTTTTTGCAGAAAAAAGTTTTAATCAAACAGTTTCAATCTGTAACAAACATCTGTTGGTTTTTTTTGGAACACAAATACCTTATCACAAGTAGAAATACCCACCCTAGAAAACGAATTAATCTGGTTTGATTTGACGAATCAAATATTATCTTATTGCCAAGCACTCGTTCGTCTTCACAGAAGAAGAACGTTTTATAATGTTGTTACATCTCTATTTACTTGTTGACTAGGTACATAATAGATAAGGTGTGTAGGTTATCTTTGTATCGGAAGTTTGAGAGAGACTAAAAAGATAATGAAGCCTTTCTGTGGAGGTATGTAATCCGAGTGGTAACAAAGGGCTCAAGTTAAGCTGACAGAAGTTGCAGCACAGTTTCGCAGGAAAAGAAAGAAGGAGTTCTAATTTTTGTGTGTGCAACGACTACTTGTGCATATGAAAGAGAATACTATCGTTACAGCTTGGCGAAGAGAGTAAAAAAATGTTTACATGTAAAATAATAATACGTATTTTACTTTCATCCTTTTACGTAAGCACAAGCGCATCCGGATTTTTGTTTGAAGATGACGATATGTATTGGGTGTAATGTGGCCTCTGGCTCAATATCTACAAACTTGATTGCCTTTTCGTGTACTGGAACCATCAACGGAAAAAATGGAGAGGCGCTCAGTGGTGGTCCTTTCCCTTTCAAGTCTATTTTCGCTTGCACACTCTTTTCCTAAACGTGCGCCTCGTTCTTAACAAATTTTCTTATTATCCATTTTCTCGTACTCACCTTACGCTTTCCCTTTTTTATGATTTTCCTCTCTCAAATGTTTTTTACCCAAGTTTGCTGCACTTTTATGAAATATATAATTTCAGTAGGGCCGCCCATAATATTATTAGGTGCGAGCAGGTTTAATGACGATCTAGATCATTTTTTATGACAACGCAGCACAGCATTGGAAAAGGGGGTAGTTGCTACTAATTGTTTTCAAGTATTTTTTTTATGAAAAGTTCGACTAATGCAGACAAAGTCTTACCAATGTTGTATCTTAACCAGCTTCTTGGAAGGTCCTGTGTCCTATCTCGCCAAACTTTTAGAATTCTCCATACTTTGTTTGTGCATGACAAACGTTTGTAAACATTGTAAACTCAGTGAATGAAAATGTCCTGAGTACTCAAAGCTAACCTATGTACGGGAGCCATAAATATTAATACTAAAAATGGTGAGTACGCCGTCGCTATTTTGAAACCAACATCCTTGGTCCAGGATTGTATAACATGGATCCACTAAAAATATGGGGAAAATGATAAGCTTGTGTGATCCTGGGAAACACTTCCGTTTTCCAACGAACAACTAGGCTAAATCCTAACATCACAATTTGATTACACAGTATAGCTCCCATTCTAATCTTGGCTTCGCGCACAACATTGCCAAAGGTGAAAGCATCTGCGCTTTATAAAGTGACAATGATGAGGACGGAATGAAATGGTTGGGAGAAAGCTCTAGTTTCAACCTTAGCTAGTACCAATTTTCCTAAAGAGTGCTGTAAAGCTGCATAATTAATGGGAAAAGGGAAGGGACAAATTGGAAGTTACGTTCTACTGAACATTCTTACTTACCAGATGAATGACATTATGAGGCCATTCTGAAACTAAAAAATAGGTTTTGCCGTAGACCAAAAATTTGCCGAAAGTGGCCGAAGGATTGCTGCAATCAAGTTCATTTCGTTTAGGTAAGTCGGAACTTGAGAAGAATCATAGCCGATTCATGGAACTCCCTCGTAAATATTAAATCACCTCAAAGATTTCTGGATCAACTTAGGCAAGCAATGTTTTTGTATTCTTTTATTTTCTCCAGCTTGACAAATCAGGTTTACCCAACGTGTCCACTGGTGCATACATACAACCAGCATTACGAATTCATGCCTGCCTGATTTTGGATATACAAAATCAAGAAAAAAAATGTCTGAGGAAGTTGCGAAGCTTGACGTTGTCCTAAAAAAGATGGGGACAAAAATACAGGACTACTTGAAAAGAGGATTTCCGTTTTAGATGCCTTTCCGGCTTTCCTCAGATAAAGATCGGTTTCCATTTCCAGCTAGGTAAAATTGCAAAGGAGATCCCGCCAGGATTTGCATGAAGAAAACGCAAAGTACCTATTTAGTATCGTGCGCTGGCAGCACAGTTATCCTTACCTCTTGAAAAAAGATAAATCACATACTTCCATGATGCTTAATACATTCAAAGCTGCAATACTTTGTTCTGACATGCATTTTGCTTATTGTGCTTGTTACCAACATGATTATTCACCAAGCAGCACAGCACGCATAAGACGCGCCAGTGGCTGGGAATCCGTATCATTTTTTCATGTGACAAATAACTACGAATTGTATAGGTTAGGTGCAAATCTGATCATATTCCTTTCGCAGCTCAGAAAATACATACAAACATTTCGGCCAAAAAAAAGATACCTTGTGACAAGGTATTTTTTAAGGAAAGGGGAAAAGGCAAACCTTTCACTTTCTGTGCGAAAAAAAAGTGAAAGGATACGATTTTGTAAGGATTGATTGATTGATTGATTGATTGATTGTGTCTTTATTCAAGTGTTTATCCAATTCAGCACAAGTACATAATACAAGCATCTGATCTCCCATCGGTAACACCATATAAA
>JAHZNF010004038.1:0-15360 GCA_027744215.1 Troglopedetes dispersus | reverse complement strand
GAGTCAACTACCTGCTTATTGCTTGTCACAGATGTCATGCTAATTCACATGTAATAATTTTGCAATTTTTAATTGATTTTACAGAATATCAAGATTCCCACACCTGGGCTAAGAAAAGGAAGCGATGATAGAACTAAGATAATATGAAGTTGTGACATGTGGTTATCATGAGACACTTTACTACAGCTCCTGCGTTCTCCTCTTTCCCCTCTGTCCTACTACTACCATTTCTATCATGCTCTCTGGCTCGCTCGGGATTGCCAAAAATGTCGAAAATAATTCAAGTGAATTTATAGCTATTTTATTTAATTTGATGTGTTTGTGCCAACCACGCATTCCATGGATGAGCCGGATGAAGATTTCAATACCATCAACTTGAGACTAACCATGAAATTTCTGAAGTACAGTACATATATGCATGCACACATAATATAGATCTAATAATAAAACAAAAATGCACATGAAAACGTGAAAAAATTTAAAATGACCATTACAGATAAATATCACGCGTGTTTATATTAGGCCAAGTTGAATTTTTTGTTCATTTTGTTGACACATACAATACATATTCTAAAATTTTACGGCTTATCAGGGATGTACGGCAAAAATGATAATAGAATTGAGTATTAAATATAGGCGCATGCCAGATGAATTAGCAGTAGCAATATGAAACATACAGAGACAGCGTCCTACATATTGCACAATGCACACTTATTTTAGGAGATTAAACCGAAATTGAGTCATGGCCAAAGTTATATGAAATTCGCTGCAAGTTGACATACCTAATACAGAGTAGAATTATAATGAGAATAAACACACTACAAATTATACAAAATGCATCATCGCCTTCGCACCTTATTCACGGTTTTAAAAGTACATTAAAATGTGAATAAATGTAAATATTTACATTCAAACATGTGCTGGTATGTATGAAGTACAAAAACAAAATTTCTGCAATTTCGAAAAGTATGTAAACTTGTTTTATTTTGATTCGATCGAAGAAAATACGAATGCTATTACTACTCAGTCTGGCTGGGCTTTTCTTGGAATATTCAGGAATTTTCTTTTCTTTTGAATAAACGAATGAGTTTAATATATAATTGCTATTGTTCATGCATTTTAGTTCAGGTTTCTTTTGCGAATGACGACGACGAATCCCTAATTCCTGCCACCTGTCAAAACGTCATATTATCTTAGTTCTATCATCGCTTCCTTTTCTTAGCCCTGGTGTGTGTGATATATATTTTGTAGATGTAAAAATATTACAGTCATTTTTGGTTGGCTGTGTTTACGCTGTGGTGCTACATTGTAATTAGCAAAAAGTAAAAAAAAATGTCTATATGTATACATAGCTGTCGCATAAAGTCGACCGACATGCTCAATTTAATGTAGATATTACAATAATGAATGCAAAGTCTTGTAGTATGATGTATTGTTGACTGAAATTAAAATTACAGAATTTACCGTATGATATAAATATTTTGGTCAGGTAAAATGCGGATAATTGGAATGCATTATTTCATGTCTGCATGAATTTATTCCTTGTGCACTTTAGTTACAACATCTTCTTTAATTATTGGCACTTTTACTAAAAGATGAAAGGGAAGATGACCAACCAACATTCTGAACATAACTTAATTGTGTTTTTCAAAGTTTCGAACGGTTATACATATGGTGACATGCACATTCGACAAAAAATGTAATGCGCACGTTGGTTTTCAATATGGATAACCTCTCACAGCCTTGCATAAAAACAATCATGAATGATGATGCTTCAAAAACGGTTGAGAAATCTCCCTTTTGTAATAAATATTCATTGCAAGGAAAAAAAATGCATAGAGGAGTGGAGTATTGATTGTACCGCCACATAAGGTAACGCTCCAACATTTTAGAAAGCAGTCCAACCATGGCCAGATGTGATGTGGCTGTTTTATAGAAAGAAAATGTGTTTGAAAGAATCATGGTATTCACACATTTTGTTAGGGTACTAGTCTGCTCGACTTCAACCGTCTTTCATCCCAATTGTCAATTCCTTAGTCATGCGTCTATTATGCAGTAAAGAAATCGCATTCCATTCTTATTTGCACATCGCGTTTTTTTAAAAAGAATATCGTCTTATGCGCCTTTTCATTCCGTAGGTAAATGTAGAAAATTACGCAAAAAGTGTGGTGAGTGAAATGCCTGAGCTTCGAGGTCCTAAATAATTGCAAAAATGTAGGTCTGCGTATGCTGTATGTAAAACGGTCCAAGGAAATAGGAAATGCGATTGACTGACCGACTGCTGAAACCGCAATTGATTCGAATTTCGGTCACAAATTGGCTTAATATAATAATAAACTGAGATACGTGCATATTTATATATACATATAGATTATATGTACATATGTATGTAGTTGATGTTTTTGAAAACTCAACAGGTTGTAGGCGATCTCGAGATGAAAGTGATCAATATTTTTACATCTTTATGATTCTCGAGGTTTAAAATTTAACCCATCGTGTGGATTATGCATGCTTGTTAATTTTACACAATAGTTTATGTATGACGAGTCAACTACCTGCTTATTGCTTGTCATCAGATGTCATGCTAATTCACATGTAATAATTTTGCAATTTTTAATTGATTTTACAGAATATCAAGATTCCCACACCTGGGGGTGAAAATGGACATTCATTTGACTTCAGTCTTTCAGCAAACACCGACGAAAGCCCTCAAGGGAGATTTGAATGCATTCAGCAATGTGGTCCCAGGTAAGGGCAAATTCTTTCATACTTTTCAATTTGTGATAGAAAATATAATTATTTATAAATTGTCTAACAATTTGAATCTTCAGAGCATTGGAATCCGCCGGTCCGCTATCCTACAAAATGCGAATCAAAGCAAATGATGACGTGTTCGTACAGACTCAAAATAGGTTCACTGAACTGGAACATGAGAGGAGGCAAGAATGGTATGTGTGTGCCATGGTGGCTTTGATAAAACTATGAATTAATGGCGAGGGTTATTTCAAAGTAATAATAAATGCGTTTAAATCCTTAGTGCGAAAGAGATTAAGTCGAATTGTGCGGATATCGGGCGAAGGATAAAAAATAAGATGGGCTTGCCTCCACCTCCACAGAGGAGTGGAAAGTCACCAAATTATAATAGTCAACAGCAGCAACCCAAGTATCCTTCATCTGCGTCTAATTTTGCCAATAACTCCAATAATAGTCATAAGTTACCTAATGGTTACAGCGGCAGTTCATCTAACACTAACAATAATAGGAAGATAACAAACGGAGTTAGCAACGGCAGTACAGGCCCCGTAAATGGGACTGCTTCTAAACCTGGACAGGGTGTAACCCCAACTACTCAAGATATTTCACGAAGGCCTCTGAAGTAAGTCTATGTGCAAACGTCGTGCGAACCCTTTAGAGTTAACAATGGGTTTGATACAAATATAAATTTTGGAATATTTTTTCATTTGCACAGGGAAAGACTAATTCACATGCTTGCTGTGAAGCCCTACAAGAAGCCAGAACTGTTTCAAAGACTCACAAGTGGTAGGGGTTGCTCTTTCGTGTTTACAGAATAAATAAATAAATAAATAAATAAATAGTTTCATGATAGCTGCGATTATAATATTAATTTATTTGTATTCAACATATCTATATGATTGTTCGGTTTGTGTGCTGGTTAGATGGGTTGAAAGATCGTGAAAGAAAACTATTTATGACAATACTCCAGCAAATCGCAAGCTTCAAGGACAACGAATACAGCTTACTAAGAGGAGTTTGGAATGATGTTCAGGAAGACTGGCCTTATTTTTCTGAACAAGAAAGGCAACTTATGAAAAGGTGTGTGTACTGTGTAACTGGTTCAGCTCATTCTCTTGTGGCGTATCGTGTCACAGTTTATTATTTACAATAGAAGGCATTATTGCAATTAGACATATGATATCTTTCCGACAGACGAAAACCGCAAAATTTAACGCCACCAGGAAGCGACAGTAGCGTCGGTAGTGGAACCAGCAGTTTGTCTCCACGAAGTAACTCGTCGACAGGGTCCGGCCATTCGCCAAGCAACTATAGTCATTCATCAAGTTATCATAAGCCCCCTGTTGCCACGAATGGACCTGGTGCGGATATGTTTAAAGGGCTTCCTCCAGTCGATGGAAGCCATGAAGCGTTAAAGGGAATAAAGCGACCTGTTTCCAATGGGATATTGCCGGAAAATGAAGATTTTGGTGAAATTCCCCCTAAGAAGACTAGAGTATCACATTTCAAGAAGCCGGGTTCAGGAAACCACTCGAATATAAACGGTGCCAATAATGGTTTGTCTTCTCGACCTGAGATATTGTTTAAGCATGAAAAGGATGGGTCTAGTGGCTCATCGCCACAATTTGCATCGCATAATAATCGTGTCGCTGAGCGACTTAGTCCGATAGGAACTAGTGGTGGTAACTTTCCAAACGGTGGGAATGGTGTTAATCAAAACGCTGCAAATCATAGGAGTCCTCGTAATGGAAATTTTGAGTCGATGGATGTGTCTCCGTCTCATAACTCCGTGTCAAACAATGGATATCACAGCTCGTCACAGAGAGATGCTATTGACGAGTCGGTGAGCGTAGGGAGTGCATGGCAATCGAGAAATGGCAATGATGTACAAGGTCTTTCTGATAGTGAGAAAATTGGCAGAGGGGATTCGGACGAGACAGATTCTGTGGACAGTGGGAATGGCAGCAGCGGAAGCGGGGCGTCACTAGGAAGCCTGCATCATCAGAACTACAGTAATTACGGCAGTGCAAAGGATGTGCAAACCAATTACTCGAATGGTCCCGCTGTGAAAACGGAAAAATCTGACTCCATTTCTTCCTCTGTGTACAATAATGCTAATAACTCTAGTTTTCCTAATGGCTGTAACCGTGTCAGCTCAACTACTAATTTCCATACAACTCCACAATCAAGCCCTGATAGCCAACAGCAAAGCAATAACAGTGTTCCGACACTTCCATCTAAGCACGTTCAGAGACCAAATGGAAAATGCAACTACGAGGTCAATCCAAATATAGAAATTATTGTTACAAGGGACAAGGCAGGCGACTGGGATCCACATCGTGAAAGGGAAAGAGACAAAAATAGGAGAAATGATAGAGATAGAAATAAGGACAAGGAACGCGAGGCTAGAAACAAGGAACGTTTGAAAAGGAGCAGCGACAAGAAACATTCTAGAAGCTCTGATGATCGTGATGGTCATTCGCTTGAAATAGACCATGGCGGCGGATCACCAGTGAAAATATCCGAATATCCATCATATCTAACGTACGAATTTTAACAGCCTATATATATTCCAAAATCGCTAGATTCTAATCACTGTCTAAAATTCTGTGCATCCAAATCTAGCATTTAATCCGTATTTTATTTTGCTCCTTAAATAAAGGAAATACACATCCATCACAAACTCCGAAGAACGTTGTAAATATAAAGAGGATTTCAATGCGGAGTACGCTACGTATCGTGATCTGCATGCTGTGATAGACAAGGTTTCCAAACGGTTTGCTCATCTTGAAGAAAGACTACGTCAAGAAGAACGCGGAACTGAAGGTTATGAGGTGAGTTGTTCATTTGTTGTCTCAGCGCATGAAGAGCACCAATTTGCCGGTGGAGATCTTTGCAATCTAGTCATAGTGCTCTCTCATTTCTTTACAGAAAATTAAAGACCTGATAGTGAACGAGTACTATGCTAACAAACGTGATAAGAAATATCAAGAGACGCGTCAAAGATTCCAGTATCTGCATGAAAAACTATCCCACATTAAGCGGCTCGTTACAGATTACGATGCTCATCATCAGCAAGACGAAGATTTGTCAAATACTGATTTTATCAATGGCTTCGTGAGGAATTGAATACGCCTATGGATGTATGACATGTACTGGATAGCCCATGGTCGTCCGCAGCCTTTCATTCTCGAAGGAAAAGAACTGATTTTTTTCAAGGAGTAATTGCTTCGGTCACAGCCGATTACTTCTAG
This sequence comes from Troglopedetes dispersus, assembly GCA_027744215.1. Classification (NCBI taxonomy): domain Eukaryota; kingdom Metazoa; phylum Arthropoda; class Collembola; order Entomobryomorpha; family Paronellidae; genus Troglopedetes; species Troglopedetes dispersus. The sequence continues at coordinate 9,352 of JAHZNF010004038.1, read as the reverse complement.
AAGTAATTCTAATTACTAAATAGAATCTGACGAATTTTCTCCATGCAAAATCCTGTAGTTTATAAGCATCGTTTGCTGTTTTTACTGTAATCCTGGCAATGTATAATGGTCCCGTTTTGAGCCTTTGGAAAGAAACGAGTAGAATTAGTGAAGAGACGAGAAGAACACAATCGAGTTTTTCCAATCATTGATTTAATTATGTGAAACAATCGTGGTGTCCCAATCCTTGAGCATTTAATAAGTTCATAGTTTAAAAATTTAGGTTTTAGCTGAGTCATATTAATCATTAGGAGAAAATCTGCAAGACATATCAAAGAGACTGCACGTTTTCTTTATTCTGGATCTGTTCAAATCATCAAATCATTCTGTCATCTCAACTGTCAAAGAGTATAGTACGGTTAAGTTTTACGCGTTGAATGGCATGACTGCAGGTAGTTAATGGCCGAACTTTTCAGCGACTTTCCAAGGCTCTCCAAACTTACACAAGAGAAAGTTTTCACGATTCCGTGAATGAAATTTTCAGAATAATTAAAATCCATTGATATTGTTAAATAATTTTGTAAAAAAAATCATCCTTCTGTGATTCTCGGTTACAATGTGTAATTTGCGTTATTATACAAGTACTGATAAGACTTGGACAATGCATTTGGCAAAATGTGCAAATTATACTTTTAGATAAGAAAAAAAATCAATCAATCAAGAATGCATTTCGTGCAGTACGGCTATGTGGGATTCAGCTGAAATTTATTTTAAAAATGAGAAGAAAAGTTAATGAGATTGTCAAAGCTTTCTGTACATTTTCTGTTTTTTTTTTCTTTTGTCACTTTTTCAGTAAACAGTAGGTAGGATACAGCCAGCAAAAGCTAAGCAAGTTAACATTCGTCGACTTGAATGCAGGAAATGTGTCTTAACTCTGGAAGACAAATTACAGTAAAATGATATTAATACCAATAATCGCCATATTATTTAATTATAGATCGCTTTGAAAAGTGAAATGCCCTTTGAAATGTACTTAAACAGGACAAAGAAAGCTGGGTTTTTAGGCCATGCCTAATGTTAAAATTACATTGCGTTAATTTTAGTAGAGCGTATAGAGAACATGTAATTCATTTATTGGAGAACGAGTGGTTTTCAGATTAGTAAATACTTTGTGGCAACATTGAGTTTGCACAAGTTCTTATTTGCCAGTCATTGTTCAAATAGCTAAAGTTAGACTAGTAATGTTGTAGCCAATGTTTTAAGACTGTATGCACTTAATAGGAGAGTACCAACCAACCGCAGTGGTAATATTTACCAGCTTTCGAATGCCAGAATAACATCCTCCTGTAGGAGTTCATATATGATAATGATTCTTATCGACTTTTTTTGCTCATGTTGAAAATTCTTTTAAACGTTTTTGAAAGGTTATCTTCTGGTTTATTTTTTACTTGAAATAGTGGTTAGTTGATTTTGTGCCACAATAGATATGTACCTTCAAGGGGCAATTTCGGGTAAGATTTGTGAATCCTTTCGTTTTCCCAAATTTTTTGTTCAGCAAACTAAACTACCTACTTGAATGGGTAACTCGTCATTGGAAATTGGAATGTTGTCTTTTTGGAATCCTAATCTTGGATTATGGATGGGACTACGTGTTCAAAATTACTGAAATTTTATGTATCTTTTTTATCTGATCTCTTTATAATTGGTTTAAAAGCGTTTGTTCCAGTTGATAAATTGTAGTTCTATAGCTTAAGGCAGTCTTTCTTGCTCAAATATAATAATAAATGTGTAGTATAAATCAGACTGTAGAAAACTCACCTTTTACAATGTGTCAAGAAATCTTGAAACCATTGTTTGTGCTGAGAAGCTGGCATCAAACTTTATTGTTGCAGGTAATCCACTCGAATGGATACTCTTCCACCGTCTTTCGTTTCCGTCATTCAATCTTAGGGTATGTTGTGTTGTGACAAGCTATTAATTGGATTGCACAAATTAGACTGCGTAAATCGTTGGTATTTGTAGGCTGGATTGATTGTTATAATTGTTAGCAGATATTTCTCTTTGCTGTTCAGGTTTTAGAAATTTTCTTTCAATACATTTCCTTACTTCTCTGACTTTCGCAAGTCATTTTAACACCCCTCTCCTCCTCCCCTTTTCTAATTAATCCAACAAAGATAAAATGAAGATAATGCACTACGCGCACTGGCTGATAATAAATTCGTAATAAAGAAAAAAAGACTGTCCGATTCCCAGAATCGTGCTGCACTGAAAATCCCAAAAAAAAAAATACTGAAATGCAGGGGTGGGAAATTTTATTTGTTCATAAGTAATGATTAGAATAAGTTCGTCTTCGTCAACAGGATTACCGTTATTTGGAAGGCTAATAGTTATATTTATAAATATGTTCAGTGTGAACAACGCCTTTTTTTGCATGAAAATGAGAAAGGCGTTAGACGGTAAAGTAAAGGCTTTTGGAATATAGATTAAAAACTTGATTTGTAAGACTTGCAACGCGTAGTAATAATAACATGAAAATATTAATTAGTGTTATAGTAAAACATAGTATTTACTCTGTACTTTAAATATTACTGTTTAGGAACCTCTAAGAACATATTTTGAAACTGGCTGGTTAAAGAAGTGTGTATTAGTTTACTTAGAGAAAAGCTGAGCCCCCGACATTTAATGTACAAGAAAAAGTCATATTTGTTCATAATAATTGATTCGATTTCACAATGTGAAATTCACATTGTCAAATATGGTATCGTCAGCAAAATATACGTAATTATGAATCAAAATGACTTCATCAAGAGACAGACAGTGATATTGTTATTATTGTTCATTTTCGAGACGAGACGAATCGTACCGCACCGTGATATAGTTTTACTAAGACTAGGACTACAATTACATATTATTATAATTTCAGTAATTATTAACGTTATGGTGTGGTGTGACGCACACGGTGTCACTGCACTAAAATGATTTTTCACGACAACTCTACAAACTATAAATTTTGGTTGAGTGATCGTAAGCAAACCGATTTAAAACAACAAATTGTTCATTATACAAATATTGTTTCACTTTCTTGAACAAGCTATATTCTTTCTTGTTTAATTTCTCGGCGATTTAAGATTAAAAAAATGTGCCAAAACATTAGCGAATTATTGATATTGATGACCACAGTACTAGACGATATATAGACATTTTCTCCTTACAGCTACGTTTTCTTGAGCTAACCCGACTGAAATTAAATGTATTATTAATATATGGAAAATGGATTCGTTTAAAAGACTCCAGTGTAGTTTTGAAATTACCAACTTTACCAATTTTTACGGAGCGGTATAATAATATAAAATAACTGACTGCCTCAAAAGCGTTCTTTTCTTTCAAGCCCGAATGTAAAATAGTAGTCAGTTATAGCAATTTGATGATTACTCTTGGAATGAATTTATTTTTGCAAAACTTTTCATGAAATTATTTGCCAATTTTTTAAGCAAAAAAAATCAGGCTTTTCCTGAAGCTGTTAGCAAGGTATATTATATTAAATATATCAAATGGCCAGTTATAAAACATACGAAGTTGGGTGCTTTACACAGTTTTAAAAGTGAAAAGATTAAATAAAATTCACGAATGACAAGTTGTTCATTTACCAGTACATTAAACTTTAAACGAGCACCTTGTTAATTTTCTTAAACTGGGTGCAATCCAGTGAGGACAGTTAATACTTACTAGAAAAAGATATAAAAAAATGCAACTCCTTGTAAGCTTTTAGCAGGAACAAGAGACTGAAACTTTCACATTAAATACGATATATACGTTCAACCAGTAAACGTAAGTGACTGCCCTCCCCCCAAACTTTTCTTTCTTGATGCCGTAATATGTTCCCAGTAAACTAATAATCAGCGTTTTTTTTTCTTGCATGTAGACTAGTAGTGATATAATGGAAATACCATAAAAGAGTAGCAAGTGGTCCGTTTTAAAGAAACCACTGTGCTCCTCTTTCAGTTTCACGGTGGGTCTAATAAATGATATGATTGTCCGCATTACTTTTTTCGTTTTTTTACACTCGCTGGTGTTTGTTTTTAAAGACGACGACGATTGACGGAATACCTGCTAGTATTAAGTTTCAAAAGAAGAATGTCACTGTCGAGAAGAAAGTATGCAATTATTTAAATAAAAAAATTGTCATTCTGTTTGGGGTTCAGTTTTGCCAGAAGCATAAAGTAAAATATTAATTATTAGTAAAGTACTATACCTACGTACATACGTACCACAGTTAGCGTTTAGGCATAATGCAGAGGTTGTGTATAAAATTCTAAAAAAATATGTAATAGTCACAGTCAGAAATCGGTGGACACCGTGTATGTGAGCTTGCAGGCTAGTTATTTGGTGAAAAAAAATGCATTATTCTACTACATAAATATCCTTTACCTATAAGTTGAGGGCAACTTAGCAAAAAAAAAACATTATTATCATAGTGTCAATATACATATACCTTTCACATAATGTTACACATAATACAGAGTGAAGAAAATCCATAAAAATGTTCAAGAAACTTTTTTTTAAAAAAAAATAAGCCTGCCGGAAGGAATTAATATTGAAGTTGTGAAACTCCTATTTTGTGCTCTAAAGATTAAAATAAGTTTTAAAATGTGCCGTTTGTGGAACACAACAGATATATTATAGGCTAGGAATAATATACGTACTACATATATTCCTTACTGCTATTAGCGATACACTACTCGATTTTTTACCCAGTTGTTTAACCGCAGCCCACTGACCAATTTTGGAGTGACGTGCGCGCGTTATTACAAACTTAAAAAAAAATAAAAATGCAAGACAATTTTACTGGTGTTATTGTACGTAATACGTAATACTAAAGTCGGAAAATAAAATGCAACGAGAAAAAATGTTTGCGGAATGGCTTTTGTTCATTGTTGTTGTATTAAAATCAAGCTTTAATTGCATTCAACATTTAGTGGAAGTGATTGCAGGTTAAAATTTTTTTAATTCTTAAGATTGAAAGTTACACGAACCGTTACATATATAGTTTTTTTTTCGAAAAGTTAATTTGAGTTTGTACAAATTTTATGATTGGAATCATTGAAATCTGGGGATAAGCGACCCAGATACAATTCGCGGAGCGTTGTAGTTTTGCTGGAGCGTTGGCGTTTTGATCATCCTAAGATAAGTTTCACCACTATAATCAATATGTTAATGGCTATGAGGGGATCTGCAATTCAAAAATTACAAAATTACTATGCATGTTGAGGAAACGCTTTTCTCGCTTATTACTCGTTTAACAGATTACAATTCTGCGATAAAACTTCTTACATTTCACTACGGTCCTTATCGATCTGATTAGGTGGAACACTTGCGCTTTCGTAGTTGATACTTGAGAAGTTTCTCCGAATCCTTCCAGGTGATTCGGGTTCCGAAGGCCAAATCCAACTAAAGGGAAGGAAAAGTAATCAGTGAATTCAATGTTACCACTTGTAAAAAATTTCTCCTTTGACTCAAATGCTTTGAGGAAGTTGTTTAAAAGTACACTAGAAACTGTCATGCACATATTTGTGAAGGTTTTCCTTGTTTCATAATTTCATGCATGCTGGATAAAAGTTCCTTTTTAACTCTCAACTTACAATATGACCATGCAACCGATGAACTAAAACTCTGGGAAAATAGACTTGGAAATAGTTTATATAGCTATTTACTACTTGTCATAGATAGATAAGCACAAATGACAAAACAAAAGAGATTCGAGATTCCCAAATAAAAAATTAGACAAAGGTTAAAAGACACAAACAATTATTATGATACATCCAATAAATTATTTAATAACAAATATAAAACACACACAACATCGTATAGGTAGGTAATGTAATCAAATCACACAAACAAGTGGCAGTCATTGGACTAATTGGCTGATTATTGTTAACCTGGTTTATTTAGTTGTCTTTCCACTGAACAAGTGACGCGTCCACCCAAATAGTCAAATTGCAAATATACGTACATATGTTAATTGGAGGCAAAAAGTCAAGTCATGAAGCAAAAATCAACATTAAAGACAAACAATATTGCATGTATAATTATTATATATATTGGCAATCGCTTACATTTCGAAAGGAATCTCTCTTCGTTTAACACGCACACAGCATTCAGACACAAAAGAGTAGCTTCAAAGAGGTTCCACAGTGTTATAGCCATTTTTAAAAAAATATTGTTTAATTTATTATCCCTAAAATGCACTTATACCTAAATACTGTTTTAAATAATAATATATTTTTTCCACCCGGTTTATTTATAACTTTGGCTAACTGCTATTACTCATCAGCAGAATCACCCGTTTACAATCAGTTGGCATACTAAATTTCTCTCCTGTTAGCGCCCATTTCGCATAGTACCCTACTCCTCTATGATACATATTATGAACACTTTGTTACAAAGGAAAGTTCAGGCAGCTAAGAACAGACGCAGTTCCAAATCTAAAATTTATGCAAAAAAAATTTCAGAGGCTTCCATTTTCCATCCATCGAGTCCATCCAGTGAAGGTGCACTCTATGCAATAATACGAAAGGTTAATTGAAAGCCATTTTTGTGGTTAATTGAGTTTAGTATATAAACTTGATTTAAAAAAATGGCCAACTGAAGAACTCCGTCTTAAAAGGCATGTATACGTTTGCCCCAAAAAGTTTCCATCATTACCATGCAGTTTGTAACAAGTGATTTAATACAAGTAAATACGTTTCCATTTTCATTTTCCATGCATATTCCTGACATCTCTCTACCAGAGGTCGGATTTCTGAATCACAATCGGTTGTTTAGAAAGAGTGAGGGAGTCTACCACCTGGACTTCAAATATGGGATAAAGTTCCCTGTCCATAATATGTGAGTGTGACACAAGAACGAAAGTTCACCCTAAAATCGGTGTATAAAAAAGCCAAAGTTTTCATGTGTATACTCTGAGTCGAGACATTGCATTGGCGTTGCCGGTGGTGGTAAAAATGGTTCGGTTTTTATATCATTGTGCAACGTGCATTAAGTGCACACACTCCGTCTAGATAATATCAAGTTATATTACCTATACTCTTTCACGATGATGGAAAAAATTTCCCCTGTGTTGTATATTATCCGTTTCCACAGTGAATCACCACGACACGAATTTGCTTGTTTTTTTTTTCATGTTCGTAACTTATCATTACTTATTCCCATCATCATCATCAACCCCCGACGTAACACTCCCTACAAAATCGACATTCTTCACCTAGCGCTAAAAAAGTGTTTGTTACTTCTCCACTCTCACGAGAAACCAAAGATGTTTAAAAGCACTTTTTGTTGCAAGAAGTATATATAAGGTTGATATTTAGCACGACTCCCCTTCAGTCAGTTTTCCGACTGGAGAGGGGAAGCTTCATTTCATTTTCATGCCCTTTCAGATACACTATTAAGCTGTGCGTTGGTGTATTTGGTGTGCCTTCCTGCTTTTCTGAGGGTTTTCAAATATTTCCTTATAAAAACTACTGTTTCTCTTGCACACGCATAGACCGCCATATAGCATCATCATCGTCTGTCTGAAAACCCGGTCGGCCCTGTCTTCGGGGTTGATCCATGCCACATCCGCCATTCTAGTAGTTCTTGATTTTGTTTTCAACGTTCACAATATACTTTTTTTAAAGAAAGTGGCATTTGAGGAAAAGATCCTCTGCTCACGAATTGTGAGTAATCAATTCTTCTGCTTGCCCTTTTCTGTTTTGGGAACTGGAGAGAGATAATGAGAAGAGGAATCCTTCCTGCCGCACACTCATTTCGTAGCAATAAAAGTCTGTCAAAATGCGTGCATGCGTCTCGTTTTTTAATACATTTGTAAAGCAAGGCTCTGTGCACATCCGAGGTAATACTTGCTCGAGCTTCTTCTCAGAAATTAGATACGTACATACATACACACATAATATATAATGTGTATTAAAGTTTATTGAGAATATACATATCAACGCAACTTCTTGAGTGCATCCCAATTTTTTTTACTGCACTCGAATTTTCATCCATTCATCAAATTTTCTTATTCTTCAAAGTGCGTTTACGTTTGCGCTCCTCCACCTCACTCTAAAACTCGAACCTGAAGAATGCAGAGGCAGGTCAGAGTAGTGCATAGCAGATCACATACGCTCTAAAATTAAGTATCTATTGTTAAACGGTTTTGCTGAACCAAGGTTGCCCTATTATTATCGCAGTAGCGCCGGTTTTATAAATATGTGATTAAGTGAAGTTGAGTTCTGGAATTAACTGTTGCGTTACCAGTTTATTTTTCAATGAATTTCAGTCAACAGGCTGCACTTCCTTTCCGTGTCGTCAATTTGCACCTTCTAGTGGTAAGATGATATTTTTTTATTCAGCATTGTGCCAATTTACGAGCTCAGATATTTTGAAGTTGATGTACCAAACCGGTGTAGCTTAACAAAGGAATAATGTTGTTGAGTGATACAGTACGTCATTAAAGTAGGAAGATTGAAATTAACTATAGTGCCTGTCTCTAGAAAGTCACGATGCCCCTGAATTACAGTGCACTTTTCTTGCGTATTTCATCAACATCCGACCGATTAGATTCATGTAATTAGAGTGCCTATTATTTTCATCGTGAAAAGTCTAGACATGATAATGTGTTAGAAGAATGGATCAGGTAAACCGGATGGGCACATGCATGCCATTCAACAGAACCGGAGGGATGTTCTGGTTTCATGCCACTGACCTTATCAAATGACAGGAGCTGATTTAAAATGTCCTTAAATTGATTTTTTGATCATGAACATGAACTTCAACCAAGATTTTTTGTACAGATAAAAAATGAAATGAATAAAAAGTAGATGTGACCCTCCAAAACAAATTGTGCATATACGTAAATAGGCATGCGACCGTTTAGAGCACGTGTATGTGTAGGTACGTACTTTTAAAATTAGTAACCAAGAAGTGGCCAGATTAAATTAGAATACCCAGAAAAACACTAAACATCATCATTTTAAAGCATGCATATTAAAACTGAAACTATTCATTCTGTGGTAATTGGGATTCGTTGTTTACTTTTATGTGAGGAGAGACATACTGTCATTTGCGTGTAGAGTTTCTTTCGTTAACACGTATGTATGTTCCGAAAAAGAGTAACGTCAGCAAGTTTATATATACGTAACGTAGGTGTATCAGTATTCATTTTTCTCACTCATAAAAATGAGAATGGACCTTTCAAGTTGAATCATTTCATGTGAAATGGAAAACCATTAACTTTGTGTTAGTTTATTTATTGGATGAAGTGTTTCTTATTTTTCATTGTTTTTATACAATAATGTGGAGGCAAATATAATAATTCATTTGTCCTTCGCGCATA